>JAHLJT010009436.1:251534629-251799629 GCA_031308135.1 Acheta domesticus | reverse complement strand
AGTGTGCTTTAAATAATGTCAAGTAAAGTTTATCAAAAACACAACCGTTTGTCCGCATTTTCCGAAACGCTCAAACGCCATTTTCTCATAAATGGCTCAAAAACATTTCTTCAAACTTTTGCAACGGATAGTGCGAACTACACTCTTTAATATGACGTAAAGTTTATTTTGAAGTATTTTTTTGTTTTTTTAAAAAAATATATAATTGTAATTTTTTTGAAAGATCTCCCACATCTTTAATATGCACATTACCAGCAATTTGTAAAATTATTATATTTGCGAGTATACGTGCTTCAAATAACTTCAAATAAAGTATTTTGAAAACTCAAACATTTTCTGTGAAAATGAGCTTCAAATTTTGCACTTTTAATAGCACTAAAATGCCATTTTCTCTTAAACGGCACATAATTTTTAAAAGAAAATTGCCATTTAGGACCAGATTTTTTGTTCTTCAATATTCTAAAATTAATATTTCCGTTCTACCGATAGGAAACCGAAAAATTAAGAAAATGACAAAAAAATGAACTTTTGGCGGTGATATATTACAGCTGGCAAGAAAGAGTTTGTGACAGTTCCGAATAGCTAGCGAAGACCCAAGGAAATAGAAAACTAATACGGGAAAGTCTGTGCCATTCTGTAGCACCACTAGTTCTTTGTAGGAAGACTGAACGAAATGTGAGGGCAATGTGTGGTGGAACACAGCAAATAACATGTAGATCTCTCTCGTGTAACTAAGGAGTGATTTATATCTCTCGATAATTTGTCGATATCATCCGTGAATCTATCTTTATTATTGACTTCAGTGAGAATTTTTTTAGATGCGCCTGGAGGATAAACCATGCACACATTTGTCACTTCTGTTTTGCAACAACTAAGTCCGTCTGTCTGTCTGTCCGTCTGTCTGTCTGTCCGTCTGTCTGTCTGTCTGTCCGTCTGTCTGTCTGTCTGTCCGTCTGTCTGTCTGTCCGTCTGTCTGTCTGTCCGCCTGTCTGTCTGTCCGTCTGTCTGTCCGTCTGTCTGTCTGTCCGTCTGTCTGTCTGTCTGTCCGTCTGTCTGTCTGTCTGTCCGTCTGTCTGTCCGTCTGTCTGTCTGTCCGTCTGTCTGTCTGTCCGTCTGTCTGTCTGTCCGTTTGTCTGTCTGTCTGTCCGTCTGTCTGTCTGTCTGTCCGTCTGTCTGTCTGTCCGTCTGTCTGTCTGTCCGTCTGTCTGTCTGTCTGTCCGTCTGTCTGTCTGTCCGTCTGTCTGTCTGTCCGTCTGTCTGTCTGTCTGTCTGTCTGTCCGTCTGTCTGTCTGTCCGTCTGTCTGTCCGTCTGTCTGTCTGTCCGTCTGTCTGTCTGTCCGTCTGTCTGTCTGTCTGTCTGTCCGTCTGTCTGTCCGTCTGTCTGTCTGTCCGTCCGTCCGTCCGTCTGTCTGTCTGTGATAAGAATGAGAAGGGTGCACTATTGTGCATCTCCCTGCACTGCAGTCAGTAAAGACTCACAGCTGGCACATCGCCATATTAGAGTAAGTGTGAATTTAAAAACTGATCCGACAGGATATTCACTTATTTGATAATTGCTGTAATTGACATAGATAAACTACGAGATACTATTTTAAACTAGGCAAACAGAGTGCCAAGATTAACATTTTGTTTGAGCCGCTGTTTGTAGAATTTTAGCGGCCGGCTTCTCTGATCGGTAGTTATTCGTAATATCTCCGATCAACACTAGGCGCATGTCGGAGTAGTACCATAACAAACGAGCCACGAACCGCGCGCGATCTTTCCTTCCTCTTCCTTGTTTTATCCTCTCCCCTAGCACATACATACACACACACACACACATATACTAACATTCATTACACTATCACAATTGCCGATTTTGTAAAGAATGAAACAAAATCATACAATTAAGTATTAGATATTTTTATCCAATATTAAATCAAATGAAAATGGATGCCCAATTTAAAGATTAATCTGCCCCTCAAGCTTTCAAATGGTAACCACCTCTGCATTTGGTGTGAGTGCTTCACAAACGATTACGTTGGAAGGGGTCTAACTTCGTATATTAAGACATTTTCAAGTAGTATTCTTTGTTTCTTGCAACAGGCTCTTGCGAGTGGAGATTGTCCCGGGGGTAAAATCTTGAACTTTCCTCCAAGCTTCTATTATTTACAATATCCTTTTCCTCTTTCTTCACATCACACGATAAACTTGAGGGAATCTCTTTCATATCCTGATAATAGGGCGAAAAAAGCCGTTTCTATATTCTTAGTTTTGATATCTATGGCGAATTGTTTGCCAATAGGAGCCTTAAGTCGTCATTGAAAACTGTACATTACCTTGTAAATGTTCATACAAGTGGGTAGTTTATGGTAGTACCATTTCGCTAAATGAAATAGTAATTACATTTGTAATTGGAAGTGTACTTGTGAGAAATGTAAACATAAATATAAACAGATTGAAAATCTTAATCAAGAAGCAAGTCATTCCCGTCATTGATATTATTGATTTAAGATAATGTTTGCTCTTGAAGCAGCAAATACGTATTATAATTTATCAATGATATACTTAATGCATTAAGAATTTCATGAATTCTCGTGGGACCTATCTGGAGACCTGTCGTTCCAGTATACAAGTAAAATGGGAAGTCTGTGTGTGCGAGCTGATTTTGATGTGCAGATAGGCGGCAGAAAGGTCAGTAAACGTTGACATCATGTTTCCTACTTATTCTAAATTGTTTAAGTTAAATAAGTATTATATCAAATTAAATAAGTATTCACAAGGCAGAACCCAGTTTGAAGAACTGCTTCATGAGAACTACAAGAGTCCACAAGTCACTGCATCGATAGAATTTACAAAATTTGCAGGAAGGATAGGAAGATGAGGTGTAGAACAACCCCAACACATTCTTCAAAAGTCGAAACATTAATTCCTCGGATGAAATTCTTTCCATACTACATTAAGTTTCATTAAACATGGAAAAGCAATCTCTAGTGAAGTGTACAGCCAACTTGATTATTTCCAATCAAGAGTTTTCTTTTGCTGAAAACAGTGTATTTTTGTTTATTGTCTTGTAGTTAATCTTTGTAAAATAAACAATTGATATTTAATCAATTTCGTTAGTATAGAAAGTTAGTAAAATCTATATTATTTAATATGTATCATTGGCTTCTGAAACCGGCTGAGGTAGCTCCAGGTATCAACAGAAATCATTACAATGCCTTGAAGGGGACGTCTCAGGGTTCGAGTCGCGACGGGGGCAGGATTATCGACACTAGCTTGTCAGCTAGGTCGAATTCAGCTGCTGTCTGAAGGAGAAGTCTAGCGAACGGCTACTCCGATCAGTAGTTTTGCGTGGTTTGTCTGGTCAGTGCAATAGTGTATATAAATACCCACTAATGTAAATATAAAGTACGCGAGAGAGATTGCAAAAAAAATTGTGTAATACATTTATTATACAAATGTATTTTTGTAATATATTGTATTGTATTTGTATAAAATATAAAGATAACCTAAACTCCATTTGCGGTATTATTTTCTTGTTTTTATTAAACATTTTTTTAATAAACACAAGAAAATACGTGGGTTGTACCAAAAGTAAGGTTCCCAAAGAGCTACAGCCTCAAGGGAAGGTGCTAGGCTAAATCCGACAACACTGTCGTACGCAGTAGTTTCCCCACTCTCGAACCCGCCCTCTACGTCGTTCGCTACGTCGCTCAGTGTTCGTGTGGCAGCCGTCAGAGATGGAAGTGTTGATCGCCGCCCCCGTCAAGTACGAGGTTCGAATAGTAATCCGCTTTCCCCACGCAAGGAAGTTACCGCCAGTGGAGATTCATCGGCAACTGACTGACGTTTAAGGTGAAGAGTGCATGTCCGTTCTGCACGTCTGCAAATGGTGCAGGCCTTTTGCTAAGGGTCGCACGGAAGTTCACGATGAAGAGTGGGGTGGAAGAGAGCCGGTTTTGAATGCGATTGTCCAGAAGATCAATAGTGAGCTGCTCAAAGATTGGAAGGTCACTGTCGGTGAACTTGTTAAACGCATACCTGAAGCCTCCCACGGCACAATTGAAAGAACTTTAACAGAAACGTTGGGTTATCGCAATCCTCAACGGATTGGCGGAAGACTTCTTCGACTTAGGAACACAAAAGCTGGAGCACCATCTTCAAAAGTGTGTCGAAAAAAACAGAGACTATGTTGAAAAATAGACAACAGTGTGAGCTTTTAAACTATGTATAAATTAATAACAATAAATAATGTTTTTTATTTGTAAAAAAAATGGGAACTTTACTTTTGGTACAACCCTCGTAATACCGCAAATGGAGTTTAGGTCATCTTTTACAGTACATTTAGTCCTACCTTTACGAAAATGTGTAAGAAAAAATTTAAAATCTTTATTGAGAACTTGTTTTTGATATTTTGTAATATTGCCCATACACAAAATTGCGCGAAACCTATTACAGTTCTCAAACAAATATACATGACGTTACATGACAATTCGAAAAAAAAACATTACGGAGAAAAATTTCATTTTAAGAAAAAATCATTATTTTCAATAGTGTCATATGTAGGAAGACCCGAAAAAAATCCAAATTTTGCAATTTTCGTAAATTCAGGGTTATCAGTGAAGATCGAACCTATGCATTGATTTCATCAACTGTTTCCTGAAGTACTATGTTTTGCGGTTTCAGTTTCACAGCGCAGCTGGTATTTAATCTGAAATGGACGCATCCCC
Organism: Acheta domesticus; assembly: GCA_031308135.1. Lineage (NCBI taxonomy): Eukaryota > Metazoa > Arthropoda > Insecta > Orthoptera > Gryllidae > Acheta > Acheta domesticus. The sequence goes on along the minus strand of JAHLJT010009436.1, from coordinate 251,794,917 downwards.
CGTTCCCGTTTGTGACCACGCCTTCGCGTTACCGTATCCGTTCGCGGGCGACTATCAAGAACCATTGAACCTCACACCAACCCCTCCCTCGCCGTCCTCACGCGCTGCGCCATCCGCCAGAAACGGTGCTGCCGAAATGCAAGAGGCGGCTGTGGGGAAAGAAGCCCCACGCGACCAGCACCGTTGCACTGGGGCCATCCGTGGTCGTAATGAGGTCGCCTGCGCCCTCCCGTCCCTCCCCGCTCCCCTCTTGCCAACGGTTGTTCCCGCTCCTCCACTCGCATCCCCACCCCGCTTCGCCCCTCCACGCCCCGCCCCTCCTATCTCTGTCCCTCCCCTCCCCGCCACGCCACGCCTAGCCACGCCAGTCACGTTATGTCTCGTCACGTCACGTCATGCCATGCCATTCCCCGTCACGTCACTCTACACAACCTCATACTAGGCCTCTCCACGCCAGTCACGTGATGCCACGTCACGCCACGTCACTCCTATCTCCCGTAACGCCACGCTCCGCCACCCCACACCACGTATCATATCACATCGCATCGCATTGCTACGTCACGTCACGCCGCTCCACGCCAGTCACGTCATGTCATGTCACGCTACGTCACGTCACGCAAGCCACTTCTCTCTCTGTCCCGTAACGCCACGCTCCGCCATCCTACACCACGTACCACATCGCATCGCAACGCTGCGCTGTAGCGAGATTCACACCAAAAAGGCGGCACCGGGTACCAGACAGGCGCGGCGCTGTTTCTTCAGAAACACAGAACGTTTTCGATGCTCCTCATGTTTCTGTTTTTCTGCGATAGCTCAGTGCTAACAGCACTGACCCTGCATCATCGTTGACCTCGTCGTCCGAGGGTTTGTGCCAAGGCGGATTTACATCACTTGCTACACAGTTGAGTCGAATTTTACCACTGCCCGGAAGAGAGTTCTAGCGAAGTCTGTTTGAGTTATTTTAGAACAGGGGTTACACACGGGTCGGTATTAACCCCCTGGGGGCCGATGAAATTTTGAAGGGGCTCAGTGATGATTAAGGGGTGAATGAGGGGCCAATAGGGGAACATGAAAAGGCGCTTGATCAGTAAAACCAAAATCCCATTGATTACAAAAAAAACAACATATTTGCTTGATAATTAAAACTATGCACTCATATCGTTTCTATCGTGTAACAAAATACTCTCAGCAGTACGTACTGGATAAGTGTTTGACTAGTTTTTAAAGACACTGCATTTTGTACCCACTGCACTATAACGAAAATTAGAAACTCAGCTACTGGAAAGCGGGAAAGCCTTCGATTATTGAAAATCGAAATTTTAATGTGAAAATTGGTGTGCCCAATTGTTATGTTTAAGGCATTAATGTGCAATTCTTTCTGTTATGATTGCAGTGTACTGAAAACGTAAGGGGATTGATGAACCAAACAATTCTCTTATAAAGGATCGATGAAAGAAAAAGGTTGAAAATCCCTGTTTTAGAACAACCAGTATTGTTATGTTGCTAGGCGTCATGTCAGAACTGACTTGACAAAATTATGTTGTGAAACGAGAGATTGGAGATGAGGGGAGTTGTCCTTGCGATGTCCCAAACATTTTCAGCGCCACGGTGCCCTTGTTCCAGCTCGTTGAGCATATGTAAATTGGAACAAAGGCGCCGTGCATCTGATTAGACTTGCGACGTTGCCCTTTCCGAACAAAGCGAGGGGAGGGACGATGGAGTCCCTAAGGAGAAGCATTGTGAAAACACACTCCATCTACGGCAATACAGCCGAGCTCGGACTCTGACCTTACATCCACGTGCTCTCACATTCTACCAGATCGTGAGGGATCATAATCTTCTAGTAGTGTACCTCCGCTCTGCGTGCACTTTTCTAGGAGGGTTTCAATCCTCCCGAGGTGAGCTCCTGGGCCTATCTCTTAATCCTATTTCCAGCGGGTGTACAGGCCCAGCGTTGGGCTGGTATCCATTAACGCTGGAACGCCATGAAACATCTACCCGCAGCATGGGTCGGGCCATCTCTTACACTCGAGGTGCGGTGTTGGTCCGGGAGTGTTATATGCCACTCAATACTTCGGAATGAAGTCCCTCCTCAATACCTATGAGTATCGGACCCTAACACCATGAAACCAAGAACCCAACTGGGGGTGCACTCGTATTGTTATATCCGGGAGACATCAAGCCCTCTAACGCTCTCCTATCTGTGGTCTTCTTTTGCTAAAAATGTTTTAACGGGAATTTGAGCGGACGCGAGATCTCTATGGAACCGCAACACAAGGGCGTGGCTCCAACCCAGTCTGCGGGGAATCTTGGGGGATGAATTAAATGCAGGTGGGGAATAAGCTCACCTCGCAGGTCGCTAACGATGGGAGAGGATGCGGCGTTGGGTCAGGGTGGGGAAAGAAGGATCGCTCGCGGTCCAATCCGGCCTGGTCTCATTGCTATCTGTACTGCTCAGTAAATCCCCTGCAATTGATCTACTAGTTACATGATGCCTCACACGGTACCAACAGGTATCCTTTTATAGAGAGATTACTAAAGACGTGTGACGGCTACTGCATGACCACTGCTGGCATTTTAACTGCAAGTTACGGTCCATGCACTCACTTTGTCAGTGCGTGCGTCCAATGACATTACAGTTAATTTACTTGTCAATGGCTTCATCACTATCTTTGCAATGTTATCGCGCTGCTTGGCGTTCATTTCTATCCCGACCTGTCAAAGTAGCCCCTTCTTGGAGTAATTCCTTTACATATTATCAATTGGGAGAATACTTTATGAAACTGGACTAATAAATACCCCTATATCTGTCAATCCACAATTCGGAATAAAAAGTGACAAATAGAGGAATTGTCGAGTGAAACGAATACCGCCTGCAATGCTTTGAATGATTTCTAAAGAAGCATTGACAATGTTTTCTTGTCCAACTTTCTGGATTTTAATTTTTTTGACCTCAACATTTTAAAGTATGAAAATCATAAATGACGATGCGGCACCTAAAACAGGATGTTTGTACCTGTTGAGGACAAATTAATGCTTTTCTAGCACGGGACATGAATCTCTGGAGAATAATCCTGGCATCTCACCCCAATTCTCTCCTAAGCGTGACTGAGTTATCTGGGAACCCTCATTGCTCTCGCCTCTGCACCGATTCTGACTTGAGGGTTGTAGGGTTCGAGTCCTGACGAAGGCAGAATTTCGAAACTTGCTGTATAGCTAGGTCGAAATCAGCCTCTGTATGGAGGAGCGGGAGACGGTTTTGGTCGGGAGTTTTCTGTGGTTTCTCCGATGCAAACGTGGCGATTGACGGAGCCGTACTCTAACAAATAGCCTACAGATCTTTTCTTTTTATTCCTTGTCCTATCCTCTCCCCTTATCAGCATACACTATATTCATTACTAGAAACCGGAAAAATATGTAGTATAAAACGTCAAAATATGTACATAAATATGTAATGAAAATAGTAAGAATAGGTAACAATTATGTAAAATCGGATATAATATGTAATATTAAAACACGCTAATAATAAAATACATTTTCGTTATACGAAACTAAATTTATAAAAACTGCTCACTTTACATAATACAACTTTCTCGTCAGTAGTAAAAGCTTCATCTATTGTAATCCAGGACCGTAGTTTAGCAGCTGGACTAATCACAATAGAAGCCATCCCACAAACTGGCGAGATCTACGACCAGGAAACACACACAGCAGCATCTTCATCGATTATCATCGTTACACGTCAGTGATCGCAATTTTTTTTTCCGAAATTAAGGTTACAGATCACAAAATGCGGTGTCAATGATGCTTTGGACACCCAGATTTTCCCAATAATGTAGGAAAAATGCTGATATTTAAAAAAATACATCTTTTCATAAACAATATGGAATTAAATAGAAGAAAATTGATAAAATAAGAAAATATATTCTGAAAACAGCAAAATATATAAAATATGTAATATAGTACTAAATATGTAAAAATATGTAACGAAAAAATTCGATATTGTGTTAGGAGGGATATGATTCGCCAAAATTACAATTTTGAGAACGGTAAGTAGAAAGAAAAAAAATATGTAATTACATAAAAATCCGGTCTCTATTCATTACACTATCATACATGTCGGAAGATCAGTCGGAAACTTAGAGCTTGTCCCGACTGAGACTGTGCCCTATAGCAGAGGTGGCCAACTTTTCTGTATATAAGATCTACATTTTATCTTAAAAGTGTGTCGCGATCGACTTGTTGATATAGGAATAGTCTAAGGGGGAAGAAGGGGTGTGAAATGCATAATATGTTTATACACTGTGTTTCTGTATAATGCGCATTCCAGCGAGGTACTACGACATATAAGTAAAATATATGTTCAAAAGTATTTTTTTTATTTTTTAATTAAGCAGCCCATACATTTCAAGCCATCGACGATTATCGAAATTGGCCTCGCGATCGACCGGTCGATCGCGATCGACTTGTTGGCCATCCCTGCCCTATAGTACCTACCTGGAGGGCTAGGAGAGCTACCATGAGGGCTAGGAAAGCTACCGGAAGGGCTACCTGAAGGGGTACCTGAAGGGCTACCTGAAGGGCTACCTGAAGGGGTACCTGAAGGGCTACCTGAAGGGCTACCTGAAGGGCTACCTGAAGGGCTACCTGAAGGGCTACCTGAAGAGCTACCTGAAGGGCTACCTGAAGGGCTACCTGAAGGGCTACCTGAAGGGCTACCTGAAGGGTACCTGAAGGGCTACCTGAAGGGGTACCTGAAGGGCTACCTGAAGGGCTACCTGAAGGGCTACCTGAAGGGCTACCTGAACTACCTGAAGAGCGAAATCCCTCGTAGGGCCACGTAAGTCACCATCTAGTGGGGAAAGAATTACAGCTACCCCCCGGGATGAAACATACCAACATACCACACTAACATAACTAATGACCTGCCGGGAACCATCAGTCAAACGCTTTGGTGCGATGGGAGGCATGTAAGATGTATGAGGCAAGCGGGGTACGTGAGGTGCATGCGCTGTGATACGGCAACACGTGATGGCGAGTCGCGTGCGACGTGCAGCGTGCGAGGCGTGCGCGGTGTGTGACGTGCGGCGTCTGATGAGCGCAATGTGCGAGACACGTGCAAAGTATGGTGCGCATGCGGCGTGCGAGTCGCATGCGACGTCCGAAGTGTCTGCCACCTGTGACACGCGTGCGAAGTGCGAGGCCCGAGTGTCTATTGAAGCGTTCACCGCTGGTAATGTCGCCAGGGTCAGATTAACGATTTCAGAGGTCTTAAACGAAAGGAAATAGTGACCTCTTAATTGAATGATTAGTGATTCCGGGCGGGTCAACTCCTAAGGTCATTACTACCGTAAGTACAGTGCATGTTTTTCCAGTGGCAATGGAGGTAATCTTTTCCCGCTGTATGGCGAGATCAGGCGCCGACCTACCTGTCGGCTAGCAGGGTTTCCCCAACCAGGTACGTCCCACCAGCGAGGCACCGTCCCAGCCGGGACAAACTCTAAGCTCCCGACTGGTTTCCCGGCGGGTCTGTTAGTGTAGTGCATGTAAGGTAAGGGATAGTGTGTGTATAGTAAGATAAGGGATAAGTGTGTGTAAGTAAGGGATAGGACAAAAAGAGGAAGGAAAGATCGCAGGCGGTCCGTGGCCCATTTGTTAAGGTACTGCTCCAGCATTCGCCTCTTACTGATCGGAGAATCCACGGAAAACTACCGATCAGAGCGGCAGAGAATTCCACCTAGCTACATAAATAGCGTCGAAAATCCTACCACGGGGGAACTCAAAATCTAGGACTTCCCGGTTAGAGACACTGCAGTGACATCAGTTGATGCCCGGAGCCATCCCGGTTTATGAGACATTTTTATTACTATTACTCCTAAAAATCACGACTAAAGATGTTATGTGTCGGCTGAATATAAAATCTACTCCAAGTTGCAACCAGCTACCTAAGGAGTGGATCTAGGGACTGTCGGTGCCTCTACAATACTTTTCGCAAAATGTGGGCTGTTCCAAATAAAGCGATTTCTTGCACTTCCCAGTCTTTTGAATTACCTGGGAGTTTAGGCAAGTTCTTACACAAATTTTGCGGAACAAATCCCAGAGCTCCAACTATCGGGACGACCTGTGCTTTTTTACGCCCCACATTCGGCTGATCTCGATTTCGAAACTCTTGTATTTAAGACGTTTCTCTGCCTCCTTGGTAACGACGTTTTGATCGCAAGGTACAGCAACATCGACAAATAAACACGATTTGTTCTTCAAATTCCGGATGACTATAACCGGTTTGTTTGCCGCTATCATGCGATCAGTTTGAATTTGTTGGTCGTACAATATCGTACACAATCCAACAGACGTCACAGGTTTCGGTGAATGTTCGCACCACTTGGGGCATGTGTTCGGAACTTCGAGGGCGGTACAGATCTGCCAGTGGAAGTAGCTACACACCCTGTCATGTCTTTTCATGTATTCGGTCTTTGCTAGGATTGGACAAGCTAAGACAATACGATCAATGGTTTCTAAGTGTTCCTGACAAATGCAGCATTTATCGTCTTGGGAAATTTTGAGAACCGCTTTATCATAATGTCGTGTTCTCATGGCCTGATGTTCGGCAGCTATTTACAAGTGCTTCCGATTCTGGCTTCATTCGTCCCCTTTTAAGCCACATAAATGATTGATCTTTATTGATCTGCACCTTGTCCATTCGTTTCAAATATTGTCCGTGGAGTGGTTTGTCTCTCCACGATTTCTTTAATATTATTATTATTATTATTATTATTATTGTTGTTGTTATTAAAACACTAATTATATGTAAAAAGACGAATATTAAGATGAACAATAAAGTTTTCTATTCACAATGTAATGTTAAAATGTTTCTACCTATTTATAAACTCAAATAAATATTTGAGTATTGTTAGGGGCCCCTCTCCAAGGAGTGTTAAGCACGAGCTTAGTATGCTTAAGCATTGATTCGCCCCTGAATGTGGGCGTCCCGTGTGGGACGGCAACGTGTGAAGGACGTACGCATATCCAGAGCGTGCGTTGACTGGGACGCGGGCGATGTACCAGGTGCGTGCTTCCATGTGTTTCTGTGTGTGCGCGCGCGCATTTGCTCCGCATTTGGAGTTAGAGTTGGACAATGCTTACATTTGGGAAAATATGACCCGTTGTTGATTACTGTAAACAGTTGTATGCAGTTGTAGGAACGGTAAAGGTGCGTTGTAGGCAGTCCCAAGCGGCACGTGTTGTTTTTGTGGCACGGGATGAATCATTGTGGGCGATTGTGGCAAGTACTGGGCCGTTGTGGGCGGATCCAGTGGCTGTGGTTTGTGTGTGGCCATTGTGGAAAGTTTTTGCACGTGTTGGACCGTTGGGAGCGGTTGCGGTGTGTATTGGACCGTTGCGGGTGGTCCCAAAAGCCATTGGGGAGGATGCATCTGCGCATGTTGGACAGCTGTGGGCGGTTTCCAGTGGCTGCGGTTCGTGTTTGGCCAGTGTGGAAAGATTTTGTACGTGTTGGACCGTTGGGAGCGGTTGCGGTGTGTATTGGACCGTTGCGGGTGGCTCCAAAAGCCATTGGGGGAGGATGCATCGGCGCATGTTGGGCCGTTGTGGGCGAATGTAGCTTTTGTAGGGCCGTTGTGGGCAGTTGAAGGCAGCGTTGGGCGGTTGAAACGGTGCGCCCGACGCCGACTGAGAGGCGAGTAACCTCGCTGTCCGAGGGAGGGAGAGAGGGAGGGAGGGAGTGGCGGGGCGCGTTGCGATGGAGGGGGCGGGGCCGGTGGGGGTTGGCGGTGGCAGCCTTGTGTGTGTTGCAGCCTCTTCGTGGCGTCCCGCGTCAGGTTTCGCCAGTCATCCTGTTGCGCGAGAAAGAAACTGTGTTAAGTGCTGAAAAGGAAAGTAATGCGCGCACACGCCCAAAACAGTAGCTCTTCTGAAGTAACGGATTAAACGGCTCGTTGGCTTTAATGCAGGTGTAATATTTTGTCTTATCATTTGAAAGTCTCGTCTCCAGAGAATCCAGAGAACATTTTCGACAAAAATAAGATAATATCAACAACGTACTACTTATATCGATTGTTACTTTTGGGCGAGTGTTTTCGTGCTGGTATAACTCTTGACGCTATTATATGTGGCATTCTTTTACTTTGTGACGAGGAATGTCAAATTGAAATTTTTATATTTCTGACAATAAGTTGAATGTGGCGTAGGACTATCTACAGTAAACCTTGACCCTTTGAAATTATAAAGTAGGGTTAGTAGGTGATTATTCTTCCGTAAAAGAATCAGTAACGATGAATAATTTCGAATTTACTAATATTCTTACATTGCAAATTCATAGAATGATACTTGTTCATAGGTTTATGTCTTCAATATAAATGAACTAGGAAGAAGATAGTCCGACTCTACTTCAGACTGAAATTAATTGTTTCACAAAATGTGTCACATCTTGTGACTAGAACCACGAAAACCAATTTGCTCTTTTTCTCTGCCATTTGTTGTCAAAATTTAATACTACTTAAATCTACGTTAATGCTACTTCAGAGATACAAATTGGATAGATGTTGATATCTCAATTCGTGCCAATATGAAACACTTCATCCCAAGTTCTTCAAATCTATTTCGAGCTATGTTAATTAGATGGGACAAATTGTATTCCTGGTTAAGATAGAGACTACCTACAATGATCGACTGACCCAGTTATTTACTCATCCGTTCCGTGCGAATGCGAGATCAGTTCTCTAAACTAAAGAGCATGTATAAAGTTATGCATGCATTTTAAACTATAATTTACATATCTGCCTAATCATTGAGATTTGCAGAAGAGTTGATTAACCATAAGTGTAGAAGAAAATTGTTGAGGCGTGGTGACCAGCTTTGAAAAATCTCGAACAACATTATAGACGACTGATTTTCGAAAACAAGATAATTTATAATTTCAAGACTCGTATGAAACACCACAGTCATTTCCAACATCCACTTCTTCAAATTTGTATGAACCTATTTTATACATACTAATTTTTAAAAAATATGATAATTTATAATTGTATGTCTGAATTTGAAAATTCAAAAACAAACTATTATTTCCAACCACCCACTTCTGCAAATGTATATCTTCATACATATCTTATTGCCCTGTACTTGGCACATGATTTTCGCATGCGTTCGAGTAGCCCTCACCCGCTCTCCTGCACGAAACAATTGTAACAGTTCGCCATTACTGGGTGCTTTTTCTATAATCTACAATGGTAGCGTTGTTTTGTTTCCACCCAATGAACGAAAATCGCCTTTCGTTTGTTATTTAAAATTGATGTGCCGAGAGTGTATACGCGTAAACTGAACGGTAAGGTGCTAAAGACACGTTCAGTGATACCAAACCTTGTTTATTGTCTTGTTTATTACATTGGAAAAACGCTATACTGCCCGACTAGGTGGCTCGTTGGTTAGCATGCTCGCTTTCCATGACACAACCCCGGGTTCGATTCCTGGCCGGCTACATTATAACTGTGCGATTTCCTTATAAATGTCCCAGTATCTAAATGACGGTGGAAAAGCCGACCCTAAGATTATGAAGACCAGAATATATGGTGAAGGGTTGCCTTTGTGTTAATCACGCGAATCCCTTATCCCATGGCCGAGAGGCTGGTTCACTGTTGGTCGGCCAAGGCCCATAGCGGGCTGTCGAGCCATAGGACAGGACAAAAAGCTATACTATTCATATATTATATCTAAGGTCAATTTTCTGTGCATTAATATATGTTCTTTCTTCTAATAAACTCCTTTCGTGAAGTTATCAGATTCGCTCCCGGTCAAAACACGGAGTTCACCTAATTTAATTTTAATACGCTAACACTAGATTTCACAAGAAGTACATTGTATGTATTACAGACTTTACCTTCACCAACCGCTCTAGGAAAGTGCTGAGATGAGAACAGGAAGTGAAGAATAGCATTCAACAGTTTCACACGCTTTCATATCAAAACGTTACGACGATTCTTTCATTTTGAATACGTTTTAGAGAATACTTCTACTCTAACAAGTAAGAACACAAGACTACAAGACCTGCAAGAATGCGGATGAATCTTAAACACTTGAGTGCCTGAAACAGGCAGGCTGGGAAACCCATTGCCGTCATCCTTTGTCTGCCTGCAAGGGACTTGCAAGGTTCGGAATATCCTAAACCGCTCTCAAAACAAAGCACCGGGGTCCAGACAAAATCCCACATCAGACAAACGTTACAAAAACGCGGTGAATATTGAACATTAAAATACAATATTATACTAAATGGTTTTGTGGAAAAAATGATAAATTATTATGCATAATATAATATATTGCTCAAACAACTATACAAAATAACCAATGTTTCTCAAAACGTAACGTACTTCTGTTCTAGAAATATGAAACAAATAGGTCTACACAAATAGTTAATAATGAACCAAAAATAAATATAGTGAACTTAAATCCACCATTTCCCCCAAAACTGCTTCAACATAAAATCATTTATTTCTGTTGCGTTTTCGCAACGTCGGCCGTTAATGGGAGCGATGATGGTATATCTCGACCAAGTTGAGAATGGTGTTTGCAGGCGCGCGCCACTGTCTGTGTTTACTGCCGAAAGAATAGACACAGAGATATAAGGATACTTAATTCAAAATTAAAATGGGACCGTTCCAAGCTATTGCAGGAAAAAAGCGCGATTTATTTCGTTGCAAATCTAGTATCTTCCCAATTAATATTGTAACTGTATTTGGACATGTCTGCACCTTATATTGGAATAAATAAAAGTATACTTTTCTCTGCAAAACAATTCAAAATTTTGAAACTAGTTCTTTCGATGAGCAGTAACATTCATATAAATCGTTTATTTTAACTCAAGTAGTTTCTCAGAATATATACCAAATAAAATTATTTTTATGTAAGAATAACTACCACCATAATGAAGAATATTGTAGATACTTAAGACAGTAAAGTTAAAGTTTTGATTCTTTATTGCATACCTAACAAACCACCTAAAAGCTATGCAAAAAGGATAAATGAAGAAGAATACTAAATGTTTAAATTCAATGAATAAAAATTAAAAATTCAATATAAATAGACCTTTTTATTAATTATTGTACTAGAACGGTAAAAAGTAAAAAAAAACAACTTAAAGGGACAAAAATAAAACAGTCCGTGCAAATCGTGTTTGATGTGTCTCTGAAGTTATATTTTATAAGATGATTCACAACCTCTATGGTGATTCCGTAGAAGCAGTCTCTGAATTCGCTTTACGCTCCTGCCGACTTTTGTTAGCGAAACTGACTGTACAGACCCGTGTTTATACGGTTAGTGCCACGACGTGCCGCAATAGCATCTACGGACCACCCCCATCCCATAACTTCTGAACGGTTCAGGATATCAAAATGCAGCTTTCGATTAACAATGCGGAATCACGAGGCAAGTACCATGCTGAAGAAAAATTGTCTATAATATTTTTAGTTTTCGAGAAATTTAATCATCTTTGATTTTTCAAATGGAACTATATATTTTTTTCAGCAGCAATGTATAGATCATGAAAAGAGGAGTAAAATGATGTTTCATATGTTAGTATTTTGATGGTAATTTGAGATAGTAGATAATAGACTTTCTGACACGTGATTTTTAAGTAATCGGTCTTTTCTTGTAGCAGCCCTCGCAACAGTCGCCGTTGGTAAAGACGGCCTTCGCGGCGTCGAGACTGTTTCGTGGAGACAAGGTGTGTGAGAGGGGCGACTGTGAGGGATAGAGGTGTAACTACAGAAATTCATGGTCTTGACATGAAGATAATATGAACAAACATCAATATTAACGATCAGAAGGAGAGATTTTTGCCATTTGTTCATCTGAATTGAACTTTTCTTCTACTGAAATTCCAAAGCAACGATAATCAAAAAGAACAAAATAAAAATAATTTGTAGCGGAAGGACGATAATACTAAAGGTTCTTTTCAAACTTACAAGAATTGAGCTCAGTGTGTTTTGGCAGAAAGAAGCTCTCATTTTAAAACATGGAAAGGGAATGAACGATTAAAGATTTTTATTGTAATATCTCGATTAATTCATTAAACAATAGATAGGTAGACATCTTCTATTATTAAATTTCTTATTTAAACATGTACAACAAGATCAAAGCAATAAAAATTTTGAAATACTCTTAACTGTCTATCAGTGTAAATTTAATAAACTTTAACACAAATGCACATCTGCAGTCACTACTGCTAATACTGATTGGAGAGTTTCTCACTTCATAACGCCACGTGCTGCCACAAACTTGAAAAATCCACGGCAGAAGACGGAAGTGTAATGTTTTCTTTTCCATTTATGAACAACAGGAGAGGTACGGCGCAGAGGACGAATAATCATCTTAATTAAATATTAAATTTACCAACGAAGAGACGGTGGTTGGATTCTTGTCAAGTTTGAAAATGATATTTATTATTAAAGAAGACAAGTTACATACAGATAAATCAATGGAAAAATCTCTTATTCTGATCGTTGAAATTAGTGTTTCTTAATGTGACCTTTGTGACAGGACCCTGGATTGCTTTAGTTAGGCCTCTTATCCCTCATTGCCTTCTCATTCTCTCTTATCCCTCTCAGTCTCCTCTCTCTCCACACAAGTCTTGACGCCGTGAAGGTCACTTTTCCCGAAGGCGAGAGTTGCAAGGGCTGCTTCACGAAATTTTGTCCGTTTGATTCAAAATCACATATCAGAAAATCTAATTTTATACTCAAATTACTATCAAAATACTAGCATATGATACATTATTTTATTCCTCTTTTTATTATCTATACCTTGCCGCTGAAAAACATATATACAATAGTTCCATTTAAAAAATCAAAGATGATTAAAATTCTCGAAAACTAAAAATGGAATAGACAATTTCTCTATGGCATGTTACTTGCCCCATGATTCCTCATTGTTTATTGAAAATTGCATTTCGATATCCTGAACCGTTTAGAAGTTATGGGGGTGGTCTATAGTTGGTGGGACACCCTGTATATTAAAATGCAACATTGTTTAGGGAGCTGCAGCGCGACGCGAACGGTTTGTTGTCAAGGTTGCGACTCATTAAAATAAAGTACATAAAATAAGCACTCTCATTCTGCATTTGGGGAAATGTAATGGATAAAGAATGTCTTACTCCCCCCATTCGCTGAGAAGAAATTTATTTCATTGCTTCACGGAAAAATGACATTTGTGGTACATAATATGAAATGACAGCGTCTCGCTTCAAGTTATGTTCACGAGTATTTCCACTGAATTTGAAAATAAAAATAAATAAAGAATTAACGTGATAAATAGGTCGCTACAATTGTATTATATATTTTTTACCAATTTGAATGTAAATCCTAATTTAAAAAAATTAATTTTGTTATACATGATGAAATTCTATTGTAAATTTATTATACGTTAAAATAATAGAAGAAAATATTTCTAAGTTTTTAAACAGTATCTGTGTTCAATGTGTTCCGTAATTATATATCAAATCTGGGTGAATTTCAATTTAAACATTAAATGTCATATCAAATTATATAAATTCCTCTTTAGTGTAACAGATGTATAAGTTTCATGTACCAATGTACTCTATTAAATCTTCGATTTAAATGTCTTGGCCCTTCAAGGTCACGAGCTGGAAGGTGAGGGGGACATTGTCGTTCAATTGGGGGCTCCAAAATCAAAACTTTCAGTCGTAACGAAGCTTCCGAGTGAATGAAAGTGTCCTCCCTCCGTCCAACTCGTGAAGTGCCGTCATGTTTAAATCGGAGTATACGTCGAATTCAGTCGCTGTCTGGAGGATAATTCTACCTAGCTCGTTTGATCAGTAGTTTTTCGTGGTTTCTCCTCTTAAGATCATGCGCCATTTCCTTCCTCGTCCTTGTCCCCTCATTTCTCCTTACATACACACTCACATTTACATGAACTACACTACCTACCACACATGTCGGGATCTTATAACTTGTTCTGGCTAGTGTGGTGCCCCGCTGAAGTTAAGGAGGAACATCGCCATTTCCCGGGATGTGAGAAGTACTATGCTTGCACTTTTTCTTGATCCTCCAGCTCCCTAGTTCTCGCTCAGCCCGGCACAGCACGGCTCGGCAGAAAACATGAGCTCCACTCGGAACGTCACGGCTCAGTTTGCAGTGCTGCTCACCATCTTTCTTTACAATTCGAACTTCTCAGTTTTCGCTCTCCTCTTTCTAACGACCTCTGCGTACCGTGCACCTTCTCGTTTCTCAATAATTTCTATAATTATTAATTATTTCTTCAGAATTTTAAAAAAACCTTGAGTTGTTTCTCATTGCTATCTAGTCCAAGACGCACTTTTGCGCTGAGTTTTCTGCGGATTTTGCCAGCACTGCACTGCCGTGACGTAAACAGAACCTGCATCCCCTCACACCCCCCGCTGTGGAGTATCAAGAAAAAGTGCACGTAGAGTACATCACCAAAGAGGCCATTGACCATAGCAGCTGACGCGAACGGAATTACAAAGTAATCAATATATGCGTTGGCGACTCCTCGCACCGAAAGAGGACTCTTAGGGTATCAACTGATGTCACTGCAGTGCCTCTGACCGGGAGGTCCTAGGTTCGAGTCCGACGGGGGCAGGAATTTCGACACTAGGTAGATAGCTAGGTCGAGTTCAGTCGCTGTCTGAAAGAGAATTCTAGCGTTCGGCTGCTCTGATCGGTAGTTTTTCGTGGTTTCTCCCATCTACTACAGGCGAAGCAGTACCCTAACAAACGTGCCAAGGACCCGAGAGCGATCTTTCCTTCCTCCACCATGTTCTATCCCCACCCCTTGCACACATACACACACACACTAACATGAACTACACTAACATGCACTACACTACCGCACATGCCGGGAGACCTGACGGGAGCTTGTCCCAGCTGTGGCGGTGCCTCGCTAGTGAGATACCTGGTCAGGGAAATTCCCGGTAGCCGACGGTTGGTCCCCGACGGATCTCACCACCTACCGGAAAGGAAATCGCCGCTACCTCCCGAGGACAAAACATGCATTACATTTACGGGACGAATGACCTCAGCAGTTGACGCGCCTGGAATCAGCAGTTAACCAACGACTCCTCGCATCCTCCGGTAGCTCACAGCCCGCGGGGCAGAAGCACGAGGAAGCCGGCGGGGAGCCCAGCGACCAGCCCTCATGCGAGGGCCGGTCTCCCGCCTCGGCCTTGTCGGGACGTCGCAGGGGGAAAACGGAGGGAAATGATCCCAGTGGGCGGGCGATCCAGCCTGGACGCGGAGGCAGCAGCCTTCACGAGCCACCGCGCGCCGTCCTAATGGCTCGTGACCGCTTGGAGGCGATGCGGCGGCGTAACGCGATCTGCCCCCTCTTCGCGCATCACCTTAGAGGTAAAGGTAATTTTCGCAGCTTTCGGATGTTAAAAACAAAAGTGTTGTATCTTGCCGATCTGGGTAGTCGAGGATGTCGACTTTGGGCGTAAGTGTTTCGAATCCAAAGATCTGGGTTCGAGTCTCACAGTGAGTACACAAGTTTGCGATTATTCATTTTTCGTTATTATGGATTCAAATCCCACAAAAGATCTCTCTAGCTTTCTATCAGTAGAAATGGATGAGCGGCTCTAGTAGAAGTTACCGCCGCCGCCTCCGCCGCTTTTCGCTCCTGCCACTGTCTCCATGGCTGGTGAAGATGTCTCGTAATAATAATAATAATAATAATAATAATAATAATAATAAATGTAGAAAATGTCATACAACAGTTGAGAGCATACAGCACATCACATCAGGATGTAAATTAATGGCCCATACAGATTAAACCTATAGGCACAATCAAGTTGCAAATATTATCCACCAGAAACTGGCGGCGAAATCCAAACTACAAGAAACAACCTGTCCATATTACAAATATGTTCCCGATTCTGTACTTGAAAGTTCAAACTATAAGTTGTACTATGACAGAGAAATTATTACAGATAAAACCATTCATCACAACAGACCTGACATAACCTTCGTAGACAAACGGCAAAAGATTGGCTACCTGATTGACATCACTATTCCACAAACAGCAAATCTTCAAAAAGCACACGCAGAAAAAATAACGAAGTACACAGAACTAGCAGCAGAAGTCAAGGCACTATGACATCTCCAAAAAGTCCATATTATTCTTCTGCTCATTTCGTGCACAGGAGTAGTACCAAATAACATCCATAAAAATCTGGAACTTATTCAAATACCAAAATATACTATCAAAATGATGCAAAAGTCAATAATCATAAACACATGCAGGATTGTGCGAAAATTCCTAAATTACGATGAAACATGAATTGGCCTGTGTCTTGGTTACTAACCCGACACAAAGTCAAATATATATCCGGCGAATACCGAGAAAAACAATGTTGTATAATATAATAATAATGCTACCCAAAGTAGAAGACAGTTCTTTGGCAAAGAACTACAGGCCAATTACTTGCCTGCCAGTAATGTACAAACTTATAACTGCAGCCATTGCTGACAAAATGTATAGGCACCTAGAGAAGAACCATCTGTTGCCAGTTGAACAGAAAGGATGTCGTAAATGTTCCTATGGCTGTAAGGTAATCTTGCTTCTGAATAAAATAATTTTGAATGATGTAAAGAAACGAAAATGTAATTTAAGCATGGCTTGGATTGACTACCAGAAGGGCTTTGACAGTGTACCACACGATTGGATTTTGAAGACCCTGGAGATCTATTGATTTCATCCTAGACTTGTTGAGTTTTGCAAGGCTAGTATGAGGTCGTGGAGCATCAGGTTACTAATCCACAGCGGAAAGGGAGTAGTAGAAACAAGAAGTATTCAGATTAACAGGGGAATTTTTCACGGAAATTCACTATCCCCTCTGTTGTTTTGAATTAGTTTGATCCCTCTATCGATACAGCTGTCGCAAACTGACTTTGGTTACAAGCTCCATGGTGATGAAAGGCCACTACCACATTTGTTTTACATGGATGATCTGAAAGTGTTTGCTAAGAATGAAGCGATTCTCTCCCAAATGCTGTCTGTCATCAATGATTTCAGCAATGACATCTGCATGAAGTTTGGTCTTGCCAAGTGTGCAAAAGTCAACTTAAAAAGAGGGAAAATGACCACGTCAGAGAACATTGAAGTTGATAGACACACTGTGCTTCAAGATCTTGAGCCAGGTAAAACTTACAAATATCTGGGCATTGAAGAATGTGAGACCATCTCGAACGTCACAATGAAAGAGAGAATTCGCAAGGAGTATTACAGAAGAGTGAGACTTGTCCTGCAGTTCGCTCTGAACTCAAGAAAAAAAATATCAGCGATAGGTATTTTGGCGGTGCCTGTAGCCGAATACAGTTTCGGACGACTAGACTGGACTGAACAGGAAATTCGCATCATGGATCGAAAAACCAGAAAACTGCTTACAATGCATCATGTCGCCCATCCCCGAGCTGATGTACATAGATTTTATGTGTCACGTAAGGAAGGAGGAAGAGGCCTCAGACAAATTGAAGCCTCCTGGCACAATGCAATAACCGGGATGGGAAAATATGTAGTCAGCCATCAAGATGAGCCACTAATGAAGCAGGTCATGAAATCTGACCGAAGAATGGGAAACAGAGGCATTGTAAGTGTAGCAAGAAGCATTGCGAACAAGACTAAGCAAGACACCCAGAATGACAGAGACACTGAACTTCTGATGCTACTTAACATGAAATCTGAGACACAAAAAATGGCCAAACACGAACCACAGCCACTTGGAACCGCCCACAACGGCCCAATACTTACCACAATCGCTCACAATGGTCCAACACGTGACACAACCGCCCACAACGGTTCATCACGTGCCACAAAAACAACACGTGCCGCTTGGGATTGCCTACAATGCACCTTTACCGTTCCTACAACTGCATACAACTGTTTACAGTAATCAACAACGGGTCATATTTTCCCAAATGTAAGCATTGTCCAACTCTAACTCCAAATGCGGAGCAAATGCGCGCGCGCACACACAGAAACACCTGGAAGCACGCACCTGGTACATCGCACGCGTCCCAGTCAACGCACGCTCTGGATATGCGTACGTCCTTCACACGTTGCCGTCCCACACGGGACGCCCACATTCAGGGGCGAATCAATGCTTAAGCATACTAAGCTCGTGCTTAAGGCTCCCTGGAGAGGGGCCCCTAACAATACTCAAACATTTATTTGAGTTTATAAATGGGTAGAAACATTTTAATATTACATTGTGAATAAAAACCATTACTGTTCATTTTAATATTCGTCTTTTTTACATATAATTAGTATTTGAATAACAATAATAATAATAATAATGTTAAAGAAATCGTGGGGAGACAAACAACTCCACGGACAATATTTGAAACGAATGGACACGGTGCAGATCAATAAATATCAGCCATTTATGTAGCTTAAAAAGGGAAGTATGAAGCCAGAATCGGAAGCACTTGTAATAGCTGCCCAAGATCAGGCATTGAGAACCCGACATTATGATTAAGCGGTTATCAAAATTTCCCAAGATGATAAATGCCGCATTTGTCAGGAACACGTAGAAACCATTGCTCATATTGTCTCAGCTTATCCAATCTTAGCGAAGACCGAATACTTGAAAAGACACGACGGGGTGTGTAGCTACCTCCACTGGCAGATCTGTACCGCTCTCGAAGTTTCGAACACAAGCTCCAAGTGGTACGAACACTCACCGAAACCGGTGACGTCTATTGGATTGTGTACGATATTGTACGACCAACAAATTCAAACTGATCGCACGATAGCAGCAAACAAACCGGATATAGTCATCCGGGATTTGGAGAACAAATCGTGTTTACTTATCGATGTTGCTGTACCTTGCGATCAAAACGTGGTTACCAAGGAGGCAGAGAAACGTCTTAAATACAAGAGTTTGGAAATCGAGATCAGCCGAATGTGGGGCGTCAAAAGCACAGGTCGTCCCGATAGTTATCGGAGCTCTTGTATTTGTTCCGCAAAATTTGTGTAAGAACTTGTCTAAACTCCCAAGTAATTCAAAAGACTGGGAAGAGCAAGAAATCGCTTTATTTGGAACAGCCCACATTTTGCCAAAGTATTGTAGGGGCACCGACAGTCCCTAGATCTACTCCTTAGGTAGTTGGTTGCAACCTGGAGTAGATTTTATATTCAGCCGCCACATAACATCTTTAGTCGTGATTTAGAGGAATAATAATATTAATAATAATAATAAAATAATTATTGTTATTATTATTAATATTATTATTACTAATATTATTATTGTTATTATTAATATTAACATTGTGTCAACTATTATAAAATATTTTTGTCTTTCCTGCCTTTTTTTTCAATTTACACGTTTACTTTATTATCTTTTTTTTTGTTGCGTTTTTTCATTTATGTACTGAGTGTGAAAATGATATTTGACTAATGAATGATAACGTTATTTAATGAAAGATCCTTCAGTTATGCGCATAGGTGGTATTTTCTTTTCCTGTACATGCCAGATTGTAAATTGTATTTCTTATAACATTAATAAACTAAAGTGAATTAAATTATTAGTCTAACGGTTTCACTTGGTGATTATTGTCTGTGTAGGAGCACAAAGTAAGTGCGATTGTCTGGCAATTTGAAAATAAATTGAGCGTGATACCTATCAGGAAAACCCGTTCTCTCTCCATAATCGACGAGCTTAGTAATTACTCGAGTGGAGGTCTGACTCAGAACCTTAGGTAATTTCACTTTTTGGTCCCAAGCAATAAGGAAAAGAAACTTTTCCTGAATAGCACGAGATACTACTAAAGGCAAACCTCCACACACTACCGGCATTGCCATTTTAAATTTAATGTACATGGAGAACAAAATTGTAATAAATTTACTCTATGGGAAAAGTAAACATGCCTGAATATGTAAACCTTTAACACAGTTGGGGGTAGGTTATATGCATCAATAATGCATTGAATTGTTTTCCCAATTTGTATCTGTATCTCTGCTCTTGATTATTTCTGGAATGGCTAAACCGCTTTCGATGGGATTTTCTCTGAAGGAAACATTAATTTTTTGCTCATAACTTAGGTTGTTTGATTTTTAGATGAGTATTTTACTTCGTGTAAATAATAATTATTTTCCATAAAATCAACAGTTTAATTCCGCATTTAATAAATTGTATCCGCGTGGCATTCAAAACAAGGAAACAGTTACAATTGACCAGCTGAATCCGAAACTAAAGCCCGAATTGCGCCACAATCCTCCATTTTTTAAAATTGAAATTAAATTGTAGATCGTAAATTTCACAGTTTTTTTTGCTGCTTAAAAAATGGAGGGTGGTGTCACAATTGTGGTTTCAAATTCGGATTCAGTGCGGTGATATACATATAGAACATGTATACTTCCCATACTAAAATCTATTTTTGTGTGCCTGTGCTTTTTTTCATGGTAGCCATTATTTCGTCGATACACCCCGACCAAGATTAGGCGGGTATAATGTAAATGAAAGTGACTAGTATTTAAGCGAGTGCCAGGCCTCTTCTTGGGCAAGACATGATTTGTCACGACCGCGAAAAAAATCTCGATTTCGACTCTGGACACATGGGCATTTGTGGACACATCACTAATATTAGCCGCTCGCGCTCCGCCGACCTCCAGAAATTATCATCCTTTGAAATTAAAATCCATTTCCATAACCGTTTTCTTTCCATAACTTTTCCATAACTCATATCAACATGTACACTTTCATTTTACTCGACCCATATTAAAACAAAAACCACATTTTTCTCCTCCCGCCTCCATCAACCATGCGGTCTGTCTCACATCCGTATGTCCAAAAGTCTAACATCCGTATGTGCTCTTGTTGCTATGCCTTCCCACCTAATCAAAAACAATTGCCGTCGTCTTCGTTTGTCAATTACTATAATATGTTATTTCATTTTCTCGTTTACTGTTAATAGTACTCGACCCCACTTCTCTCTATAATTAATTAAGATGTTTATTTCGTTATTTCTTCTGCATTTTGTTATTTTTCAATCCCTCTCAATTTATTTTACAACTATTTCTTATATTATAAATTTTCGCCTTGTTGCGTTCGATTCTTTTTCCAAAATATTGTTTCTTTTGATTTTCTTCAAAAACTTAGTGTTTACGTGAATGTTTATAATTTTCAAATCTCCGTCTTTTTTATTTATCCCAGTCTGTCTGTTGTTCAACACAGTCTTACATCGTAACACACTTCCTCAGTTTTGGCTCAATATACATACATGTAACTTTTTTCGAATTCCTTCACTTGTTTATTGCTATCACTTTGTTTCCGAGACTATCAAAACAAATTAATTATTGTGCCCAATACCTACAGATCGTCACAGTTTAGAACTATTGTATTTACAAATTTTATATTTTTGATATTCAGTACTCATGAAGACTGTTTTTTGATAAAATATTTTGCAGTATTTTGCATTATTTGTTCTTGAGCAGTGTGTGTGCTACATTTTTCAAAATCATTTTATGTACTTTTGTTAATCTACATATTTGCTGCTAGAGGCCGCTAGTTACATAATAAGTTGCGTTTGAGGCCTTTAAACTTAACTTTACTTGTTGCTTGCTGAGGTACCCTACTTTGCCCTGATATTATTGATCATAATCGTCTATTAGTTGGAAAAGGAATGAATTCTTACAATGGTATACCCACGCCCTGACTTACCTGCCCCAAATCGGCCGCCCTGCTTCTTCCCTTCCCGTTTGCCCTTCTCACCCATTCCAAGTGGTTCGCCTTCTCCCTCCTCGCTTTACTCCGCCCTCTCCACCCATAGACTCCCGTACTAGCCTGGATAGCTAGGAGCTCTGAGCTGGCACGGTGGTCTGGCCCAGGCATTGTAGGGGAGGTTGCCGTGAGGGCAAACTACGTTCTGGCGGGATCCGGATACCAGCCTGTCGGCGTATTTGTCCGCCGTGGGGGGGGGGGTGAGGATTAAAAGCGAAAAGTGGGTGATTAAGTGCCCAACCCGAGTTAACGCCCCCTGATAGAACAAGAAATTGTGGTAGACCACGCATGGTCCATACTGCCCTCTTCACCCTACCGTGTTTGCTACGATCATTGTTGCTGTGAACGGCCGAAAACAGATGCATAGTTGCATACTTCGACTAACATTCATTAACAATTTCCAAATACAATTACTCTGAGACCAATTTCGGTATTGGAATGAATGAAAATGTATTTAGTAGAAAATTTTATGAACTATCAGAAACATTTAATTCACTTTGGTTTATTTATCGATTTCCAGATATTTGCGAAAAACGGAAAGAGTAGTCATTTAACTTTTACTATGAGAGATAGACATTGGAGATGGGTGTACACGAAATCTCACACACAGGGGCGCCTCGAAGAGGGACCTTCGCCAGGCCTCCTTTCTACTTACTTGGGGTCCCGAATTGTTTACATTTAAAACACTTAAAACATGTATTTACTTCTAATTAAAATTAACAACTTTACTTTATTTCTGTTCCACAAAGACATGTATACTGTTCACGTATTGGGGAGGGGGAAACATGTGTTGGACATAAGGGGCATTTATTGCCCAGGCCCCTTGTTTTATCCGGACGTCTCTGCTCATAAAAAAAGGTATTTTTCTGTTATTTTGGAGGTCATTCGTACATTTCATTAAGATCGTAATAAAATTGTAGACTTGTATGAATAAACAAACTAACAAACAACAAGAAAAGATTTTAAGCTCTCTAGTCCACAAATTTTCTTAATTTTTTTTCTTTAAATGAAAGATCGTTGGCTCCAAATGTGTAATCCCTGATCTTATTAGCTGGTTTTGTAGTATAAACTTTTAATTTTAATATCTTAAAATTAATAGAATGAATTTCTGCCGTAATTTGTTCATTTGTTTGGTTTCATGATGTTTGGTTGTGGGAGTTGCAATCCATTTATAAAAATTGTCGACCGTCATTTCTTCGCCTGACGCAAGTTTGAGGTTATTGTTAGCGAAAATGGTGAGTATTTTTAAAGTTCGAAGGTAAGCAAGTGTTTTTAAATGTGAACATTACTAAGTGATTATAAACGCAGCAGTAATAAATACTTACGTGATCAGCAATCGCCTGACACATGTTTTCCTTTACGAAACATGTTCCATTGTTATACGACTATTGTTACAACATGACAACGCCCGACCGCATACAACCCGTTCGACAGTTCAGACTATCCAGGATATCAAATTTGAGTGTCTTATTCATCCATCTTATTCACCAGTCCTCGCTTCTAGTGACTTTCATATGTTCGTTGCACTCAAAGA
Organism: Acheta domesticus; assembly: GCA_031308135.1. Classification (NCBI taxonomy): domain Eukaryota; kingdom Metazoa; phylum Arthropoda; class Insecta; order Orthoptera; family Gryllidae; genus Acheta; species Acheta domesticus. The sequence continues at coordinate 251,771,623 of JAHLJT010009436.1, read as the reverse complement.
AGCAATGGGACGCCAGCATTTCAGAAGTGACGAAGTGGGGAAAACCACGGTGCACGAGTGTCTAAAGACAAGACCAAAAAGTGTCTTTCATCGTGGTATCTATGCACCTTCAAAGCGTTGAAACACTTGTATTGAACGTCTAGAAGACTACGTCGAAAAATGATGTGTATAAGTTGATCATAATTGTTAAAATACTCGACGAATTGCACTTTAAGGTTTTCATTTGAATGGCCTGTAGGTCACTCTGTATACATACTATAAGTGATGCATTATGTTTTTAAGTGAAGATGGACAGCAATTTTTATTGCTGTAGACCACTGTAAAATCCATACTTGTACATCTTTGTAAATGTAATTCATTTCCGTCCCATTTTCAAAAACATGTAAACCTCTTACCATTCCATTAGTTTTAGAGAATGAGTTGTGAATGTCATGAAATAATATTTTTGCGATTTTCGATTTCCCATACGGTGTATATGTGGGATTTCCTTGCTGTAAGTTTTCTACAGTCCTTTCTTTTACGCGATATAATCATTCATCTTCAGCTAGTGTCTTATAAATAGGGGAGAATTTTTGTGACCTAAAACATCGGCAAAAATGAGCAATGAAATGCTTATAAAATGTTTTTATAATCCCCAAAAAGCGAAGAACAATAACTTAAAAATGTGATCAAAACCAGTTCGGATTAACAGCTCAAGCTCTTGGATACGTTTCAGAAGTCATCGAAGTTTCTTCTATTCGTTCAAATGAACTCGACTTTCAAACTCTTGGTTTGGATTGTCCTTTATCAGAAAATCTCAGTCTTTAGTTATCCCGAAATCGGCTGAACCACCAATGGCGTTGACAGGCGTCATAGGAACCTTAGATTACATAATCACAATGGCTGATATTACAACTTCTGAGAGAAGAAATTGAAGAGGCTACCAGATATGGATACTCAGGAATTCTGTGGAGAACATTTCTTGCACCTGGTAGAAATTATTTGAAGCAAGTACAATTAAAATTATATTAAAGTCGATGAAATCAGCGAAAAATGCATTACAAATTACGGAAAAGGATAAAAATCGACGAAAAACACAAAAAACTGACGTATAAAAATGGGCAATTTCCTTTTGCCATATCATTAAATGAATTTCTGTACCAAAAGGAATCGTTCTAGAGTAAAAAGAAAAAAAATGATGTTTCATTAAAATCCTTAAATTACTTACAAATAGCTCCATGAGATTAAAAAAGGGCCGTTACTTGGAACTCACAGACACTCCAATTTTATTTATGTAGAAGATAAAATATGAGAAAGAAGTGGAATATTTTACATTTGTATAAAGCACCTCTTAACATCGGTGTTCTTAATTTATTGACAATCTTTGTTAATGAGTTGAGAGTATTGAGCGAAGCAATGAACTAAAAGAACTAAAATGTGTAATTTCTTTGAAAAGCATACATATTTCCTTCGAGAACATTTTGGAGCAGCTTCATCAATTTGCTACACTAAATAAACATGCACTAAATATAATTTTTTCATTTAAAAGTAATATCATTATTGTTTATTTTTCTTTTTTAGGAACTCCCAACATGTTGATGAGCAGTTCTTTGTACAACAGCTGCATAACACAGGAAAACTGGTAAGTATTGAATGTTTTGTTGGTTTTCTTTGTTTCTCTGCATGTTATATTTCCATTATCTTGTCTGTGTACATTTAGTACATGTATACTCAAGTTCTCATACAATACACGACCATATTATTAAATGTAAAAGCATTACCTTTTTCGCAACAAACCAGTTACAATATCTCATATTTTGGTGCAGTTGTCTCAAATATATTGGCCGCAGTCGAAAAAAGTAGAAAGAAGGCAAGAGCCCCTTCAAAATTATAAATTAAAAGTCGGTTTAGTAATTTTAATATTTGCATCTTTATTAGTAATAGTAATATGATAATTGTTCTTTCGAATAATCATTTTTTTATATTAAATATTACGAAGTTCAAGAAATAGTTCCAATTCTTCGGCTAACGAACTTGGGAGTAATAAAAATATTAACACGAGAAGGAAGTTTTTTAAATTGACGACGAGCAACAGCATGCAAACGGATAAATTTACATTACATACATTCATCAAACTATGCATTGTTGTTCTTTGAAGTGTCCACAAAGAAATAATTGTTTATGTGGAGTTGAGGTAAAATAAATACACACGATACGTGAGAGATGGTTACGGACATAAAACCTACAGAAGAGTTTTGGAAGTTGAGCCTTACCCCCTTTGTGACAACGATATATGTACTAGTTCTCGGCAAATTTTGGGGGCTGCGAGCAACGTACCTGTACTTTCATTTTTCTTTTCTTTCGTTTGATGTTCTTCACAACCTTTTCAAATTTCTTCTAGAATGTAGTGTAATTTTATGATTGTTTATAACTGTCTTGTATTTTATTCAGTTGTTTTAATCGAAATCAAACAGAATTTTAGTCTGCAGGAAGTTGTGAACTGTGGTGTTTATTTATTTATTTATTGACATCAAAAACAGGGCTATGGGGAGCTATGGGGAGAAGTGAATTCAGTGCACATTTTCATAATTCTGTGATCTTTATCCTAAGCCACATTCTAGTCGAATTTTGAATACAGAAAAAAGAGCGTTTGTGGTGTGTGTGTGTGTGTGTGTGTGTGTGTAAGGAAAACAACCCAACACGCATTTATTGGCGCGAAAGTTGAGGACGGTCGCTTGGCAGGAAGCAGCCCCGACGCACTCGAAAGCAGAGCAATAAAATCTAGCTCCTTCTCACATTCGCTTTCCAAACCTCAAGGAAGAGAACGTTGAGTAAGGCCAAGACGTCTACGAAGGTTTACTTTGTCTGATGTGCTTAAAAAGGGTTGCATGACCTTATCCGTGAGCATAACGGTTGTCGCAGGACCCCGGAGTCTGTACGAGGCTGCGTATTCGGCTACCACTTTAAAAGCATGTGTGTACACGACGAAACGACAAATCGTAATTCTCATTTTACACGCTAATTTTACATCGGTACAAAAAAAATGACAAACCAGGCGGGGTATAATCTGTACAGAAAAATTACGCATGCTTCAATTATCAGTAGAGATTATCGCTCTCCTGGAGTCATATCTCGGAACTTTTCCTCGTTTGCTATGCGTAGGAATGCGGTTTATTTTCTTTGTGCAGTGTTGATTACGTTCGAATTTGTTGACTTTTGGAATGTGAAGTGATTAGTGTCGTGAAAAATAAAACGTGATCTGTTCTAGTATCGCCTCGTTCTCTACTCAATCATAAAATAACCTAACAATTTGTAATTGAAGATGCGATGTTCAGCTGTTTGATTTTCAGCGCTTTTTGCGTGATTCAGAAGGAATATTTTCATCACGATTACGTTGCAGAAAATGAAATGACCATGTAAAAACGTGAGATCTCGTTCATCCAGTTTCTACCAAAACAAAACCTCATAGTAAGGAGTATCCCATCTCCATCAATTTTCTGTAGAGAAAAGTGATAGTAAATTACTGTGTAAAATGGTCTTTATGATCGTGTAGTAGTTAAATATTGGTATTTAACTATTTATCAATAATTATTGTCAGCAGGGTTAGGATTTGCAGGTAATTACATACTTTATTAAACAATATATTATGATGAAACTAGTAACAGAACATTCACCTATTGAATCTCTTTAACACAACTTATGACTAAACTCGTAAATTACTTAATAACAGATATTAAGAAACTCATTGGCCTTCTTCTTAGAGAGATAGCAATGGACATTTATGATGCAGTTACTGATTGCAGTTATTTATGATGTGATATTTTTTGCTTTTTCAATCAAATAAACCCATAAAATATTTTCATTGATCTTAACAACTCCCTTAAAGGACCCATAGCAACCACTGAGGGTATTTGTTTGTAAATACCTTTGGATTTGTCAGGTTAAAAATTAGATACTACAGCGTTCTCAGTAGATGGGGTTTCCTTTCAATGAAACCACGAAGAGCAGAAATGAAACAAGTAATAGAGGCGTTTTCGTACGATCATGGAAAAGTGTATTTCTTAGGCGAAATGACGAGGGAGTCCGGTCCTATCAGACTCGGCAAAAAAAAAACTCAATCTTAATCGTGCAAAATACAATAATTTCACACACTTTATTATATAAAAGTAAATTTTCTATTTGTGAGATATCGCTTCAGGAAGTCAGTGGATCAATTCGACAGGTATCAGGCTCAGAGTCTCCGTGACTGAAAGGAGGGCAACCACTGGCGCCCATGAACTTAAGGGGTTCCCCGGAATTCAAGTCACGAGATGAATTGGCTCGAAGTAGCGGCAACTGAAAGCTCGTTAATTTGTGTACAGTAGATATAGATGTTTGAGCAGAACCTGTTATTTATTGGTTTACGCGTTGGTTACTCATACATAAGAGGCAGAATAATCAAAATGTTTTTCTGAAATATTGTACTTAGTAAAATAATTGTCAATAATGTAATTTAGTAATTTGGAAAAATCGTAATTTAAGTGTTGAAAATTTAGAGAAATTCAAATTCATTACAATCCGGTATCAGTTCAACCCATCTGGTACTACTAGTGCGTAGGTGTGGGGTAGTAGCTTCCGCTGGGTATACGTTCTGTGTTTCTCTGTATGTCGTTTTTTTGTGCTTTTCTATATTCTTTCTATGTATGTATTTTCTCTGTATTTATGTGTGTATATGCTTCAAGAGTGCGTTTCTCTGTGTGTGCGCTTCTGTGGGGCTGCTTCAAGGTTCTTCTCAATGTGCTCGTCTACGTGTGTGTTTCTGTGTGTGTGAGTTTCTCTGTGTGTGTGTGTGTGTGTGTGTGTGTGTGGCGGGCGTGTGTGTGTGTACTTTCTTGTGCGTCTATGTTTGTGAACCTGCGAGTTTTAGAAAGTCACTTAAATTTTTTTTTTTTGATATTTCGGCTTTCCTTATAAGCACTCTGAACCCAGCAGCGTCGACCGATGGATATCGTGGGTTGAGTACCTTTTATTTGGACTTCGTTTACAAATGAAGTTGAAACAAACTCAAAGTAATAAATCAGGGGAGAGGAAGGAAAGATCGCACGCGTGTTTTTGGCATTCTTCTGGTATTGTTAGAACAAAGCAGGGAAAATGTCCTATCAAAGCAGCCGGCCGGAAGAATTCTCCTCTAGACAGAAGCTGAATACGACCTCGCGATGCAGCTAGTGTTAAAAATCCATTTCAACTCGAACTCTAGAACCTACCCAAGGGAGAAATATGTGGGTGAGCTATTGCGCCGTACCAATTTTTGCTAGTTCTGCGCAGCACAAGTTTGTATCACGAACCACATGATCACAGCTCGGGCACTTCGTTGAAAAGCCAGACCAGACGCTGCCCGTCATGTTGTATGAAGAGTGATAAGTGTTGAGAAAAATTTTAAAAGTGGCATAAAGTGATAATTTTCAACGAAAAATAATACGATGAGTGCGCAATTCAAATGAAATATGCATTTAAAAATAATTATATCTGTTTCAATGAGTGGGTATCTGTCTGCATTTAAAATTCCCGCTAATACGAGTATTAGCGGGAATGCAAACTGGTGCCTGAATCTCACTGGCTAAAGTCGGATTTAATGCGCAATTGCTCACCTCTATCTTTCCACCATAAACCTCCCGGTCATAGTCGCTGCAGCGACAGGAGTACGGAGGATTACGGTACTTGTAATGCTCTCTCTGAGCTGCCTCAACCGGAACGGTTGCTGAAGATTTTCTGAGTTAACGGAGGAGGCTCAAATAATAGCAAGGGTCAGCCAATCGCTCGGTCGTAAAAGTGGGAGCGAGTGCTTGCGGAAGGAAGAATCGCACGCAGTCTGTACATTTCCAACACCCAACTAGAAATGATGAGATGAAACTAACAATGAGAGCAACAGGTGTCTAGAATTCTCGGCCAGGCGGAGAGCAGATTCTACCCAGCTATTTAGCCCCTGCACCCTCAAAACTGGAATTTTGAACCCCGGATTCAGAAGGTCTGTTAAGAAATCGCTCCTACATATCTTACTTACTACGTTACCGGTTTACTATTTTTATGAACTAAAATTCAAAGCAAAAAGACGCCCTTAATTGTCTAAGAAAGTATTAACTATAGAGATAAATAAAATACACTATCAAGCAGGGGTTTTCTTTGAAGGGCCTCTATGCAATTTGCAGGGCAGAATATTTGATATTTCAAAATTGGCAAGGGATGATGTGAAACAATTTCTTTAAAAAAAGTACTTGCAAAATTGCAGAATTAGTTCTTTCATTGATGATATATTTTTTTTGTTTTCGTGGCCGAAACAACGAGAGATCAGTTTCAAAAATATAGAGTAAATTTGAATAACATTTCTCCTCTTAACACAAATAATTTTTACTTTCTCGCTTTTACTTCATAAGAAGGCAAAGTATTGTAATCGTGCCCCAGAAAACGGCAAATGTTCGACAGACAAACTCTTAGTGCCATGCCCCGGAAACGAAGAAATGGTAAGTCTTGTTATAATAATATATTATATCCTCTAAAACGTGTTCTCAGAATCCATCTGTTATTGTTTTTTTATACCGAAAAATTGATTGACGACAAAACGTCTGTCAATCTTTGTGGTGAAGGCTATTGTCTGAACAGTTCAGTCAGATTTCTCAAAACTTGATGTTTGATTAGTAGTTTTTACGTAATTTATGCTTGAAAATAATGCAATTTATAAAAAATAAAATTTTCTCAAAAATCGCTCCACAATAGTTTCACGAATAGAACAAAAAACGCTTTAAAGAATGGCACGCGAATTTTCGTTGAACTCTCTGAATTTTCGAAAGTGCAAATTTAGAAATAAAACGAGAAAATATGTGCTCTTGTACCACCACTAGTTCCTCTTGTGTTTTGTTATGAACCGATATATGTAATTATTTTCTAACAGATTCGTTTTGTCTGGAATCGAAGTTACGAGGGATCTGTCAGTGAACTAAAGCGTAAAAAAGGTGTCTTCATATCTTTTATTTCCCGCGCAGACACTCCCTCTCCCGTTTTCTACCATTATAAGGTTTTTCTAGCCTACTTCCGTTTGCGTTGCCTAACCAACGCAATTCGGCTGTAGTTAATTGGCGAATGGTGATTGCTACTGCAGATAACGTATCTTTGCCAGACGAAAAGGATGGTGAGCAAATGTAGGATGTCGGTAATAAAGACAAGTGGAATATCGTAAAAAGACAAAAACAACATATAATTTACTCATTTGGCATGTTTTAGTCATACAGTTTCGTATTTGTTTTCAATTCATATGAAAAGAGTTGCCTAAATAAAGAATAAACTAAAAATTTGATGTGTTCACTTGGTGGCGTTATTTTCTCAATCATATACTTTGCAGAATGTCTAGAATGTCTTTAACATCAGTCGAACATATAATTATTTGAATATGGTTCTGCCAACTTGCGACACGTGTAATAATGAGATCTAAGACTGATACATTCAGATTGCAAGAAGGTACATATATTTATGTTGAGTCGTTGCTTGGACAAGTGTCAATATTAAAACTGGGCGTCGCACCCTATACATAGCGTTGTCAAAATGAAAAAAATTAAACTTTGATGATGCAATGTCTTTAAAAATGCATTCGAGCTATGCAGTTCAAACATAATTATCTCAACTATGCAAATTTTACCATTGCTTATTAAGTAGAAAATTGCTATTGCAATGGCTCCGCTTTCGGGCATCGTTGCCGCATCATCAGTTGCTCTGCCACTCCTCTGCATGATGACGCAGTCTTACCAGAACACAGAATTTTAAATAATCAAGAAAAAGTTACTCTTTAGGTTCCCTTTGTTCCTTGATGGCGTCCGTGACCTGAAGACTTATCCAAAGCTGCAAACGACATGCATGTGCGTGTTGCCTAGAATTATCCCGTCTTGCTAAATGAGAACGTAAAGATTCATTGCGATTTCCCTGCAACGAATGGTGTCGACAGGTACAAAGAAAATTTTGATTGCCTAGATCCACAAGATTCTATAGACATTTGCTGGATTGTAAAATACGGTGTTAAATATTTATGCATTTAAATCAATATAATTTATTACAAAAATATTAATGAGATGAAAATCTTAATCTTTAATATTAATCTTAATAATAAAGTTAAATGAATCACACATCAATGTTCACTAAGAAAGAAAAAAACATTACGTGAGGAAAATGACAGAACTCTTTTTGTGAGAAAAGAAAATTGGGTCAGTAAATTTGAAGACAAAGAATACATATGGAATGGGATATTAGAAGATAAAATGTCAATGTATTAATTAGAACTAGTGGTGCTACAGAATGGCACAGACTTTCCCGTATTAGTTTTCTATTTTCTTGGGTCTTCGCTAGCTATTCGGAATTGCCACATACTCTTTCTTGCCAGCTACCATCTATCACCACCAAAAGTACATTTTTTTGTCCTTTTCTTAATTTTTCGGTTTCCTATTTGTAGAACGAAAATATTAATTTTAGAATATTAAAGAACACAAAAACCTAGCCGTAAATGGCAATTTTCTTTCAAAAATGATGTGCCGTTTAAGAGAAAATGGCGTTCAGCACTACTAAAAATGCGAAATTTGAAGCTCATTTTCACAGAAAATTTTTGAGTTTTCTAAATACTTTATTTGAAGTTATTTGAAGCACTTACACTCACAAATATAATGTTTATAAATTGCTCGAAATGTGCATATTTAAGATGTGAGAGATCTTTCAAAAAAATTACAATTATCTAATTTTTAAAAAATCAAACAAATAACTCAAAATAAACTTTACGCCATACTAAAGAGTGTAATTAGCACTATCCGTTACAAAAGTTTCAAGAAAAAAATTGCAGCCATATAAATACGAGAAAATGGCGTTTGAGCATTTCTGAAAATGCCGAAATTTGAGCTACTTTTCACAGAAAACGGTAGTGTTTTCGAGAAACTTTACTTGACATTATTTAAAGCATGTATACTTGTAAATATAATAATGTGAAAAAATCGCCGATAATGTAAATATTAACGACGTGGGAGACAAGTAAAAAAAATTTACATTTTTTTAATTTTTGAAAAAACCAACCGATAGACCAAAATGGCTTTTATGTCATTGACGGAGTACATTTACCACTATCCCTACTAAAAGTTTAAAGAAAAAATTTGTAGCCGTTTTTGAGAAAATCTTGTTTTTGTAATTTTTTTAAAATTGCACATATTGCACGCAATATTGCACGAACACTACCTAAATTTTGAAAAGCATTTACTTGACCTTTATTAAAGAACTCAATATGCAGAACAAATTTTATTTGAAGAAAAAATCTCTATCTTCAATTTTGTAGTTGGAGAAAGACGCCGAAAAAAATCAAACATTCAAAATTTTCGAAAATTCAGAGATGTACGTGAAAATCGGACCTACTCCATGTTAAAAAGTGTATTTTACTCTATTCATACAAGAAATTTAAAGAAAACATTTGGAGCCGTTTTTGAGAAAATTTTGAAAATCCTCGGGGGGCTTCATATAAAGTACCCCCAAATTTTGAAGAATCTTTTTCAAAATCTCAAAGCTTTGACTAGAATCAGATCGACCTGGGAATATCCATTTTGGAAGAAATCGTACGTGTGGTTTAGGCGCTAGCAGTGTTCACAGACGGACAGACGGACGTTTTCCTTTCAATTGGGTTTTCGGTATCAAGGACCTAGAAAACAGGGTTTCCGGCTACACCACGTGTTAGGGGATTTTTTTTCTTAATTTAGCAAGTGGTTTTATCCACTTATTCGTTTTCAAGGCCCAGCAATTAATTTTTTTCCGCCAAAAATTGGCCATTTTTTCGCGCAGAATTACATAACTTTCCCTATACTACGTATATCACTCCGTGTATACGTACGTACGGGAAAGTAAAAAATAAGTATAGAAAGATACGTGAGTACATGTTCGGAAATTGAAAGAAAAAATAGAGATGGAAATTGCACTTGTTGGACAAGAATCGACTAGATATTGGATAGGAAGTCGGAAAGTAGGGAATGTCATTCTTAAAGTATGCATGACAATACCGCGAAGTAGAACATAAAAGGGATAAGAAGTAAATGAAGGAGAAGAAAAAAAAGGAAAAAACGGAACGGAAATAGAAGAAAAATTTAAACGCTGACGATGGCGTTTAATAGAATGACAAAACTAAAAGGATGAGAAAATGTAACAAATAGAAATTCAATGGTATGGAAGAGTAAGAAGAGGAGGAAAAGGAGGGACAGGAGAAAGACGAGATGAGAAAACAGTCGATGTGCACGAAGGACAAAGATGATACAAGAAAAATAAGACCATGAGGAGGAAGATGTGAAAAAGGACGAGGAGCAAAAACAGGAAGATAAAGCAGATGAAATGCGCGAAGGACGAAGATGATTGAAAAAATAAGAGAATATGGAGAAAGAGAAGCAAAAGAAGGAAGAAGAAAATTATACTTGGGTTTTTATTCCTTGGCGCATGGGGGGGGTCTCATCATGATGAAAAATATCACGGTAGTTCCCGTCGTTCTCGATTGTGCCGCTAGGCGTCGAATGTTTGCGACTGTTTCGAGCAGTGCTGGTGATCATGCGACATCTAGCAGCACGACCGAGAACAACGCAAAATACCGTGAGATATTCCATCGTGATGACACCCCCCAACACGCCAAGAAATAAAAACCCAAGTATAGAAAGAGGAGAACGAGCCAAAGGAGGAGAAGGAAGAGGAAAGGAAGCGACGCAGGAGAAGGGAACATCATTTGTTTGCCAACTGTCGAGAAGGCGCCTTGATAAGCAGCCTAACCTAACAGCGTGCCCCGAGCACATAATGTGAGAAGCAGCGCTGCGCCCGCGGCGGGGGAGGTGGTGGGGCTGAGGGTGGGGGAGGGGAGGGGAGGGGAGGGAGGAGGGGGAGGGCGGCGCGCGAGCGGCTTGTTTTTGCGGCGGGCGCGTGTGAAGCGGGCCACGGGGTCAGTGGCAGCGCCGGCGAAGGCGGTGGACGACCTCCCGGCGCGGAGACGACACGCCACAGTAGCACCCACAGCAGCACCCACAGAGCGCCCTGCCACGCCCTTCTTGCCCTCTCCTCGGTACACGGAGATGATTTGGAACACCCGACTCTCATCTATACTGCGATTTTCTTAACTCTGCCCCTGACAGGAATCAGCTGTTGACGGTTTCATCCAATCGGGAGCTTGAACGTCACCTTAGTGACGTCACTGTAGCGACATATAAGTTCCCGATTGGATGGCAGGGAAACAGCTAATTCCTGTTACAATTAAAATCGCAGATCGTTCTCGGCGATACTCACTTCGCTGTGTGTGCAGAAAGGAGACGGGATGGGGGCGCCAAGATTTATTGATTCCGGGCGCGTCAACTGCTAAGCTCATTGTTCCCGTAAGTGTAGTGCACGTTTTTGCTCGGGAAGTGGTGGTGATCTTTCTCGATGGATGACGATATGCGGCTCCGACCTACCGTCTGCTACCAGGGCAACCTGGTATCTCCCACCAGCAAGATACCGCCTCAACTGGGACAAGCTCTAAGCACCCAACCGATCTCCTGGCATTTGTAATGGTTCAATGCATGTAAATGTGTGTGTGTGTAAGGGGTAGGATAGGACAAGAAATTGCAAGAAAGATCACGCGCCATCCACGTTCCGTCTGATAGGGTACTGCTCCGGCATTCCCCTGGGATTGATCGGAGAAACCACGGAAAACTACTGATCAGAGCAGACGGCCGTTATAATTCTTCTCCAAATAGTGCCAAAATTCGACCCATCTGTCTGACTAATGGCGAAAATTCAGGCATCTCAGGACTCGAACCCCAGGACCTCCCGGTGAGAGGCACTGCAGTGTCACCTCTTCCGGTCCGGTGTTTGGAGATAACGTGGAACATCCGACTGTCATCTAATTCTCGGATATACTTACGTCGTTAACGTTGTGCGTGCAGCGAGGAGACAGGATGGGGCCCCTCGCCACTTGGACCTTCGTTTCGGGTGACCTCCAGCTGGGCTGTCGGATTCGTCGTGGCAGTGCCAGATACTCATGGGTAATTGAGTAGAGCGTTATCCCGGCGCACGTGAGTAGCGCTTAATTAGACGCGGGTTCTTGTCCGGAAAACTAGTAACTCTGAGTTCATTGACTAGACACTCTTCGGAGTGCTGCGTGCCAGAGTATACAGCATTTCGCCTTAAGGGGGTACTGTGCCCTCTGAAAAGGGTGAGGATATAACCTGAGGGCCCAAATGTCTACCCCGTAGTGTCCTCCCTGGAACAGAACAGATGAATGCGAGCGGGCAACCGCGACTGCCAATCGGCAAATGCCCCCTTCCTCACACATCCACACCCCGATCCATTTCCTCCCCACCTCTTCCCTTCTCCTCCTCCTTCTCCTCCCCTTCTCTTCCTTGCTCCTCCTTCTCCTCCATCTCCTCCTCCTCCTTTTCCTCCTTCTTCTTTCTCCACCTTCTCCTCTTTGCTCCATCTTCTCCTCCTTGCTCCACCTTCTCCTCCTTGCTCCACCTTCTCCTCCTTGCTCCACCTTCTCCTCCTTGCTCCACCTTCTCCTCCTTGCTCCACCTTCTCCTCCTTGCTCCACCTTCCTCTCCTTGCTCCACCTTCTCCGCCTTGCTCCTCCTTACTCCTCCTTGCTCCTCCTTACTCCTCCTTACTCCTCCTTGCTCCTCCTTCTCTTCCTACTTCTCCTCCTCCTCTTTCTCCTCTTCTTTCTCCTCCTCTTTCTCCTCCTTCTCCTCTTCCTTCTCCTCCTCCTTCTCCTCCTTGCTCCTCCCCGTACTTGGTTTTTCCTCTTGGAATCTACGCAGAAGAGAACATGCAAATTCCAATGAAATGTCCTCAAAGCGTTCAATAGTGTGTCTTATGAACAAAAAGATCTCTCATTATATTTCTTGTCCAGTTTTTTAAAAGTTTTCTTCAAATAACTGGACAAGAAATATAGTTAAAATCCAAAGACAGTCAGAAGATATTGTAAAATGATCTCTCCGCTGTTCACTCTCGCTTGAACAGGATGAAGAAATTCAGAGGAAATGCGATGTCGACAGAGACCCCACCCCTACGCGCCTTCCACAATACAAAACATAGACGCAGCAGATTTGCACCTTTGACAGGTCATCTCGGTTATTTCCGTCAGAATATTTCTGGGGACGAAAATCCATTTTCTTTTCAGGCGTTGTCAAGTTGTTGGAGAATGAAAACAGAGCGTCAACCACTTTGGAAAATGTATTATTTTGACTTCTGACTTACATGTGAGTAAAATCTTATGAGGAATAGACTTTTTTTCCTATTTTCCGGAACCTTTTATAATTTGGTCTCTGATTAGTGGTAAGAAAATGCCAGTAGTTTATGTGTTGCGATTTCTGATAGGCCATATTGTCTGATTTAAGCAGAAGTCTCTTCTAGATGTTTCTAGATTCGAGAACATTAATTTTAAAAATACAATTTTAATATGGCCTGGGTTTTCTTTATTGCGAATAAGTAAATTATTAATTTCATTTTTACAATACAGCGTGATATTTTTCTGTATTTGTAAAATGTAATTCTATCCTTGCAATGAAATTTTCCTTTAAGACTATGTTTGCTTGGTTTTGAATAAGTATTTGATCTCTATCAAGAATTTTATGTGACTGATTTCTATCAGGAAAGTAGATTGCGTGTATAGTTGATTTTCTACTATCTGGAGGAGCTTCATTTTAACTTAGAGTCAATATTTCCATTCATTTCAGCAGGGATCTGTGTAGATAACACTTTAATGATCACCAGTATCAGCAATAAGAACGAAATAGTGCTTGTTAATGAGGTTCCTATGAAACGCAATGTTGGAGGTAAAGACAAGCAAAGTGAGATTTTGTTTAAAGACGCACTCAAAATAATTAGTTATTTGATGGGATTCGCCAATTAAGAAACAATGAATTCTATTAGTGTGGTAAAAATATTTTTATGAGGTTTAAGTAGTTGCGACCCGCAATTTTACGTAATGGATTTAATAGAAGACAAATTAACTAAAGGAAACATTTTGCCCATAAAACGAGCAACAAGGAGGAAGATGATGTTTTCTTAACAAGATAGAAGACAGCTATTAAATGTCACTTAGTTCTAATGCCGTTATGGCGCATCTCGAAACTTTTCGCTCGCGACATTTCTTTTTCAAGCATTAATGCTAAATTGACGAAAGCATAATAGTTGACAGAATTATTTTCCATAATTTCGTGAAAGCTAACTGCATCTAAAACTCGCAAAATATTGTTTGATAACTGAAACTAATGATACTCTAATGAAGCACATTTCTTTGCAATAATGTGTGATGGTATATAATCGATTTATTCGAAATTAAATTTTATGTAATCCGACTTTTCAAGTAAGTTTAATGTTTGAAGGATGAAACACGGGATTCAATAACAAATGTGTGAAAGTCGTGAGATTCCTCGTCAACCTACCGACGGCGTGCAGGGTTTCTCTCTTTCAGGTATTAGCGGCGAGCAGAGGATTGCCGCAACTGAGAAAAGCTGTAAGCCCCTGACTTCTCTCGAAGTGTGCGTAATATAGTGCGTTCATGAGTAAGTATACAAGAGGAGAAGGTAGGACAAAGATGAATAAAAGAAGATCGCACGTGGGCCGTTTTTTAACTCCGTTGCTCATTTGTTGGTAGGAGCGAACGCGGTAAAGCAGTCTTTCTCCGTTAGAACGCCGCCACGTGATGTCACAGCGCATTTGAATGCCACAGCTTCAATCCAAGTTAAGCCGATGTTCGGTTTGGGATTTGTGTCAGTCGGCTCATCGGGAGTTTTCCGTGGTTTCTCAAATCCACATGAGGCGAATTCCGTAACAGTTCCCTCGCAAAAAGGCCATGGACATGCCACAAGCCACGGACAATATTATCTGCCTTTCCTCTTCCATTCACTACTCTCAACTGCGGGTTCGGTGGTAAAACGGTCAGCGTATCGGGCAGTTGCATCCAAGTTTGCGGGTTCAAACCCGATCGAAGTCGTGGATTAAGGGCGAAAAAAATCCTTCGTACGGAAGGGAAGTAAAGCCGGTTGTTCTATGTAATAGTTACTACATATAAAAGATCCTCAAGCCTAAAAGAAGCCTCTTGAGCTAAATTCAAATCGCCTGTTTCATCACCCGAGATAATACCGTCTTTCCCCCCCAAATGGTGCAAGGAGCGTAGCGAAATTTGCGTGGTCATAAGGATGAGCGGGCCTGATGGCCCGATTCTCGCCATGTAAAATAAGGTATTAACTAACTGCATTACACTGCCCTCTATCAGGAACTTAGAGCTTGTCCCCGCTGGGGCGGTGCCCCACTGGATATGGACAGGGAATTCACCGCAGGCCTACGTCGAGCGTCATCATCCGGAAGAGAAGGATCACAACCAGGTCTCATTTCACTAACGCGACTTCTGCCCTTAAACGTTGATGTGCCCAGAAACATAATTAATCGGTTTGGGATTCAAGGGCAAGACGCTTAAGTTACCTTCTTGCTCCTCTCTCGTATTATAGGCTGGACTTGAAATGCATTGCATATTCTTCACTTAATCTGCTACCTTATCAAGTGGTTCCCACAATGGTAACATACACCGTTGGAACATAGTTGGCAACTCCTAACTGTTGCCGAATTCCAAATTTTACAGGGTGCCAATTTAGTTGTCGCGTTAACAGAATCGCGCGAATTCTCTTTCACACATATACGACAAAAATAAATCCCTAAAACGACATCCAGTTAAATAATAACATTTGACCTCAATACTCAAAGTTTTCTATTGTGTATAATGGATGGTATCTCATTATTCTGTTCGCTCATTACAAATCTCTGTATTCTGTCGTGCGACTTGTAATTATGGTATTCAACGAAGATGAGTATTTTGTGTGCAAATAACTGGGCAATGTTTTTTAACCAAGTTATAATGTTCGCGCGATAATGAACTCGCTACTAGATGTGAATATACGGCCTTAAGCTTTATGAAATGAAATAACGCAATGCTTTTTCCACGTTTATTAAGTTACATAACGTACCACATATGACAGTGGCAATGATAAACGACTTGAACTGTGTTTTCCTTAGTAACATATGCTTATTAATTTCAAGGCTTATAGGTTTGATTATGTTTTATTAGCTTGATAATATAAAATAACAATTATTAGGTTTTGCAATTTTGCACTTGTTGATTTAAGGACACTTAACATTAATGTCATCTCATCACCAGTTTATCTCTCATAAAAAAAATTCCAACACTAGAATGACTATCAAACTCTGCCAGCACAGATTGACGATCCTATAAAAATTAATTCAATCTCCCACAATCTCTTGTCCATCTTCGGTCTCAGTGATACTTTCCAGATCCATGAGATATAAGGATTTATTTTACATTTTTTATGTGCAAATGGTCCCAACTCAGGGTTGTGAAGAACAACTATTTTTGAATTAATATTATTTCCTTTTTGATAATTTTATCGTTAGCTAAAGGCTTGTGAAGGAAACAATGAAGAAAAATTTCCAAATAACGTGTAGGCTACATATAAAGTGTCCCTCACCAAATTAAAATATCCCTTCCAAATTCAAACGCCTTGCAAGGTTTTCCCTAACCAGGTATCTCCTACCACCGGCGCACCGCCCCAGACGAGACAAGCGTCGAGCTCCCGAACGGTCTTCCGACATGTGTGGCAGTGTAGTACATGTAAATGTAAGTCTGTGTAAGAGGGAAGAGAGGATAGACCAAGGAAGGGGAAGAAAAGATCACGCGCAGTCCGTGGCCCGTTTGTTTAAGGTACTGCTCTTCTGGTGTTGTTCGGAGGAAACATGAGAAGAAAGTCCAACTGTCAAGCCCTTCGTGAGTGAACTTCAGGGGCATTTTTCCTGTACTGGAAATTTTTAACACAAACGTGCATGCCAAACATCATAAATCATAAACCATAAAAGTTACCATAAATGTCCATAGTTTTTAAAATGCGAATTGTAATAGGCCATTTTCTCTTATTTAAGTGGAATTCTCTTCTAGGTGTTTCTAGATTCGAGAATAGTCCTTTTAGAAAATTCGCAATAAAGAAAACCCAGGACATACAAGAATCTTATAAGTAAAATATATTTGATTTTTAAAATACTGCTTCATATTTTTCTATATTCGTGATATGTAGTTCCATCCTTGAATTTAAGGCTTTGATTGCCTAGTTTTGAATAAGTATTTGGTTTCTGTCAGGAATTGGTTGTGATTGATTTCTATCAGAAAAGTAGATTGGGTGGATTGTTTATTCTCTTCTAGTTAGCAGATTCATTTTAACTCAGAGACAATATTTTCATTTATTTCTGTTATGATCTGAGTAGAAATACACTTTAATGACCACCCGTAGCCGCAATAAGAACAACGGGTTTCCGTTTAAGCAGCACTCAAAATAATTAATTATTAGATACGATTCGCCAATTAAGAAACAATGAATTGTATTAGAGTTGTAAAAAAAATATTTTAAAAGGTTAAGTAAGTACTTGTGACCCGCAATTTACGTACTGGATCTAATAGAAGACAAACTGCTAAAGGAAACAATTTGCCAATAAACCAGCAACAATGAGGAAGATGATAGCTATAAAACGTTACTTGGTTCGAATGCCAAATCCCAAAAGGAGGCGACATTTCTTTTTCACGCATAAACGCTAACTTGACGAAAGCATAATAGTAGACGGAATTATTCTCCATAATTTCGTGAGAGGTAACTCCATCTAAAACTCGCGTGTTATTGTTTGATAATGGAAACTAATGACTCTATAATGTATAACATTTCTTTGCAATAATGTGATGGTCAAATATATAAATGATTTATTCAAAAATAAATTTTATATAATTCAACTTTTCAAGTAACTTTAACGTTTGAAAGATGAAACGTGAGATTCAATAACGAATGCGTGAACGAAGTTACCCTACCGACGACTTCCAAGGTCTTGTCTCTAGTTCTCACCAGCCTGGAGAGCAGCGCCGCAACTGAGACAAGCTGTAAGCCCCTGACTTCTCTCGAAGTGTGCATAGTGCAGTGCGTGTAGGAGTACGTGTACAAGAGGAGAAGGCAGGACAAGGATGAGTACAAGAGGATCGCGCGTGGTTCGTTGTCCATTTGTTGGGATAGGAATGAGCATGGAGGAGAAATATTTCTCACTTAGAACGCCCCCACGCGATATCACGGTGCCTGAGGCTGCGACAACTGGAATTCAACTTAAGGTAACTGCCTACCAGAGGAAATAATATCAAGCATATTATTTATATTTTGTTTTACCTCGTACATTTTATTTCTATATGCTTTTAGAGGTCCAAACATAATTTTTAAAAAATTCTATTTGTTTTTCATTGTAAATAATGCAGGATGTCAAATTGCTTCAGATATCCTATCCGCACAATTTGATGTACTTGATAACTCTTTTTTTAAATTAATCACAAATGTATATATTAAAGAATGAATTAAAATGTAAAGGTTCTCTGATAACTAATGAATCAGAATTTGTTATTCCAGAAACTAATATTATTTAAAAGTATATTCTGTAAATTCCAGTTTATTTAACTTCTGAAACAGACTTTTTCAGCCTAAACTAATGAAACGGAATTTGGTTATTCCAGAAAAAATAATTATTTAAAGGAATATCCTGGACATTTCAGTTCAACTAAGTTCTAAAACTTTTTGTGAGTCATTAATATTCTAGTCCATTCTCTAGAGCAAATCATGGGTTGCAAACTACAACAAAAATGATATCATTATCATTTATGTTTCATGATGTGATTTGGCATTCATATATTTGCCGAAAATTCCCAAGAAAGGAAATATGTATCCTGCACCTGAAGTCCACAAATTAAGGGCTTGACAGTTGACAATAACGTGGCATAGAATCGTATTTTAGGCTGGACTTATGTATTATATCCGCCAAAATCAAAATATCCGTTATTTCCTTTGCTATTGAAAGGGCCACGACATCGCCCAGATTGATCGCGGAATGTCAGTTCTGGTGAACATTCTGCTTAGCGTTGTTTAGCCGCTAGCGTTGTTCGTATACAGACAGAAGTTGTGCAAAAATCAATTTTTCTACATCAAGGAACCACAAAACGTAGATTCCAACTACACGACGTATAAGGACTACGCAAGTGTTGATTTCTGAAAGAACACGATGGAACGACTCGCCAGTACAAAATAGGAGAAACAACCGACCCAAAAGCAGAGAACAAACACTTAACAACTATCGCTTTTAGTTCGACCGAATATTGTAAAGAAAAAATTAAATCATTTTCCACTTTTACTGCATTATTTCTAAAAATGTAATAAAATTATTAGTGAAAAATGTTAAAATATAATTATCAACTCTGATTTTTGTTGTTTGAAAGATGTATGTTTTTAAAATCAGCCTTTTCCCTACTTTATTGAAGAAATATAGATGTCCAAAATATCTAGATTTTGAGATACCCTACGTTTTGTGATCTGTAACCTTAATTTCCGAGAAAAATTTGCGATAGCCAACGTCTACACTTCGATGAAGATGCTGCAGTGTGTGTTTCCTGGTCGTAGATCTCGTCAGTCTGTGCGATGGCTTCTATTGCAATTAATCTTGCTGCTAAAATACGGTCATGGATTACAATAAATTAAGCTTTCACTACTGAAGAGAATTGTATGATGTAAAGTGAGCAGTTTTTATAAATGTAATTTCTTGCTATGTAAATGGTTTCGAATTAGAGAATTTTAATATTACATATTACATCCGATTTTACATATTTGTTACCTATTCTTACTGTTTTCATTACATATTTATGTACATATTTTGACATTTCATACTACACATTCCTCCGGTCGCTACATATAAATATTTTCCCTTCACTTCGTAAGTATTTGACTTATATACTAGCTGGAATCTAGTATAAATACAAGTACTAAACTATATCTATACGAAACTGCTAAATACAAGTATTCGTGTGTACGATTCAAAAAACGGTTAAATCTAGGTATTTACATTATAGTACTCAAGAGTATATTTCGTGTTCAGCCACTTAACGGTCAAAATACAACTCATAACATTAAAAAAGCTCTAAACATTTCCAAAAAACAAAAAAACAAATAAAAGTAATAGGGTAAATCAAAAATGAAGTAAAAATCCCAAAGAAATATATAAACGAAATTCCAAACGAACGAAAATCTTTCAATCTCTTATATGTGTTTTATTACTAAGCATTATTAATATTTTATTAACTTTAATTTCTAAAGTAATACTTTACGAAATTGAGATCAGTGCCGTAATAGCATTTATTCACACAAATCTACTATTAGAGGTTGGCGTATTAAAAAAAAACAGTTTATAACCAATCAAATACTGTAATATGATGCCACACAGCTGAAGGCTGTTTCCCTGATCCATTGAGCAAATACTGAGATGGCCCCTTGTTTTGTTTCTCGACGTAAATGTAGCTTCACAATGCACACGTTTTGTTCAGCATTCCTTTTGCATGTAGTGGTAGGAGTAGAACTGATGTACCTTACTATTTTGTTAGCAATGCATTAAAATCAAATCAGCAGTTCATTTACCGTTGAAATTGTTTTCCCATAACTCGGGAACGAAAATGTCTAGCTTTTCATACGTTGCTAATCACGCTTTTTTTTCTTAGCCTCAAAACGATGTGCGCAAATAAATCTCTTCCCCCATACGTCATACACAGTTTTTACTGTATTTTTGACCAAATAAACAATAAATAAGGTTTCAAAGTTTTCCTTTTCAGCACGAAACGTAAATTAGTAAATAGATACTGATGTGATTTATTACAAGAATAAATAAATGTTTCATTGAGGACATTAAAGAATACTACAAGTTTCTTTGACCATGTCGTCTTCTACGAACATAATATTGTCAGAAATAAACATCTAATACTCTATTAAACCATTCGGGGAGAATAAAACACACAGAGAGCGGCCGTGAAACCCCGCGCGCGTGGCCGCAGTCGCCGCCGCCGCCGCAAGGCCCCAGCGCACGCGTGCGCGTCCCTCGGCGTCCGCGAAGGCGCGCCGCCCGTGTTGTCGCTTACGCGCACGGCGCGAGTGTTCGACATGGTAACACACGCGTTTCGTTTTGTAGACAACCCCGGCCGCCGGAACTATAAAAAGGGCCCGTCGGAGGTGGAGCGACACAGTTCGACTTCGGCTTCCCTTCGAGAACACGTTCGCCTTACAACTCACGAGTACTTCAATAAAAAGGTTTTTGATTTTTCAAGCATGAAGCTCTCTATTTTTCTTGTATGCGCCTTCGCCTTTGCTTCTGCTCTGGCAGAGTGCGACGATGGGCATGAAAAATACGTGATCGTTAACTCACCTCTGAGAATCGACGATTTATTCGGCGGCTGTCATGGGGATTCTTCTGATGATATCTTCATCGACCTCAGCTCCAGCTCCAGCTCCAGCTCCAGCTCCAGTTCCAGTTCCAGCTCCAGCTCTAGCTCCAGCTCTGAAGAAATCCTCATCGACATCAGCTCCAGCTCCAGCTCCAGCTCCAGCTCTAGCTCCAGCTCTGAGGAAGTCGTCGTAGTCGTCGACGAGAGCTCCAGCTCCAGCTCCAGCTCTAGCTCCAGCTCTGAGGAAGTCGTCGTAATCGTCGACGAGAGTTCCAGCTCCAGCTCCAGCTCCAGCTCTAGTTCTGAGGAAGTCGTCGTTGTCGTGGACGAGAGTTCCAGCTCCAGCTCCAGCTCCAGCTCTAGCTCCGAAGAAGTGGTTGTCGTTGTCGACGAGAGCTCCAGCTCCAGCTCCAGTTCCAGCTCCAGCTCTGAAGAAGTAGTCGTGGTAATCGAAGACAGTTCCAGCTCTAGCTCCAGCTCTGAAGAGATTGTCGTCGTCGACGAGAGCTCCAGCTCATCATCGGAGGAAGAAACTACCATCGTCCTTGTCGAGTGTGGTGACCGGGAAAGGTCATCTTCGTCGTCTTCTGAGGAAATCATCATTGTTGTAGAAGACAGCAGCTCCAGTTCCAGTTCTGAGGAAATTGTTATTGTTGAAGAGTCCAGCTCTGAGAGTGAAGAGAAGAGAAATTTGATTGTTATTGTGGGTTGCGGCGACGAAGTCTCTGGTTCATCCTCTTCCTCCTCCTCTGAGGAGATTGTTATCATCGAAGAATCTAGCAGCTCAAGCAGCTCCTCTTCCGAAGAAGTTGTCGTCGTAGTGGATGAGTCTAGTAGCAGCTCAAGCAGCTCCTCTTCCGAAGAAATTGTCGTCGTAGTGGACGAGAGTTCTAGCTCCAGCTCCAGCTCCAGCTCTAGCTCCGAAGAAGTGGTTGTCGTCGTCGACGAGAGCTCCAGCTCCAGCTCCAGCTCCAGCTCCAGCTCTAGTTCTGAGGAAGTCGTCGTTGTCGTGGACGAGAGTTCCAGCTCCAGCTCCAGCTCCAGCTCCAGCTCTAGTTCTGAGGAAGTCGTTGTTGTCGTGGACGAGAGTTCCAGCTCCAGCTCCAGCTCTAGCTCCGAAGAAGTGGTTGTCGTCGTCGACGAGAGCTCCAGCTCCAGCTCAAGCAGCTCCTCTTCCGAAGAAATTGTCATCGTAGTGGATGAGTCTAGCAGCTCCAGCTCCAGCTCCTCCTGTTCTTGTTAAGGAGTCTCTAGGTAGCCATATCATGCGGCTAACTAGAAGAATTGAACAAGACGCGGCTCTTCACTGCTAACCAAAGAATCACAAATGTTAATGTAGCTTTACGCTGTGTTGTTTTGTTATTTCTTTGTGTGTGATGGAAATAATTGCTATTTAACTTAATAATTTATTGTGTAATTCACATAATGTGAAAGTTTATAAATGAATTCGCAAATATTCATTCTTTAATTTGTCTTGAGAATCCCTTGACCTTATTTCCTCATAAATTGCCAGAGGTTTCCCTTGCAGTAGCGATACAAGATGATTATAGCATTTTCAAATGGAAAATTCTATATTGTATGCATTTGGACGTAGAATGATACACAGAATTCTAACTGAGAATATTTCTTCTTGAATTGTTTCAACATACAACAGTCTCAATAGGAGCATCAAGTGAAATCGTTTTTGATAATCTTAAATATGTTGTACGAGTTGCAAGCAAATTAGTTTCCAAGTAGTATAAAATTATTCTGTGCGTGTCATTGTTCCTTCTTATCTGGATAAAAGTAATCTCATACTCAAAGAAAATACGCATTCGTTTATGAAAATTTACATTTATTTTAAACACGAAATTTCGGGCATTACTATACAACACATTTTAAAATCATTTACAATGTATTCAAAATTTAAAATTCAATCAACTAGATAGTCAAAATTGTCTTACAAATATTTACTGCGAGGCAGAATCTTTATTACTACCGTGTAAATGTGGTAATTTAAATGGAAAATTATTAAATGAACTAGTGGTCTTACAGAATAGCACAGACTTTCTCGTAGTAAAGATTTTTAATATCCTTAGTGTGAACTCGTTTTATGGTCTTGCTCCATCCTCTTGTCAGCTGCCATCTAGCGCTGTACATAATACATTTTTCAACATTTTCTCAATTTTTCAGTTTTCTTGTAGCAGAACCGAAATATTACTTTAAGAATATTAAAGAAGAGTAAAGCCCTGTCATAATCGCAAATTTTAATTGCCAACTTTGAAACCGTTTTTAAGAAAATGTCGTTTAAGCTTTTCCGTAAATGCGAAATTTGAAGCTTTCTCACAGAACATTTTTCATTTTTCGAAAAACTTGTTTGGAAGTCATTTGATGCATTTCCACTCACAAATACAATACTGTTTACATATCACTCGAAATATGATTGTTAACAGCGTGAGACATATTTTAAAAAAGATTACAATTGCGTAATTTTTGGAAAACAAATATACACCAAAATGAATTTTATGTCATCCCAAAGAGTGCAATTAGCACTGTATGCACGAAACGTTCGAAGAAAACATTTTGAGCCGTTTTTGGGAAAATGGCAATTGAGCGTTTCTGAAAATGCGAAATAGTTTGTTAGTTTTCGCAGGAAACTTTTGAGTTTTCCAGAAATTATGACAATTTTTAAAGTACATGCAATATTGTGAACAAATCGCCGCCTATGTAAATATTAACGACGTAAGAGGCCACTCAAAAGAGTTTCATTTTTTTTACAAAATTTACATGATCTTAATGAAAGAACGTACTACGAAAAACCAATTTGATATGAAGGAAAAATCTGTGTCTTCAATTTTGCAGTTGTAGAAAAGCGTCGAAAAAATGAAAATTTTCCAATTTTCGAAAATGCAGAGTTGACCTTCAAAATCAGATCTATTACGTATTCGCCGTTCAATCTGTCTTCACTCGAAGCGCTGCTATTTTGGCGATGTTTCTTCAAAACTTTACATGAAGCCTGTGGTTCATTTTAAAAATGTTGACAAAAACCCCTTCCATTTTTTTCTTTTTAATTTCTTCAAGTTTACTTACAAAGGTGTCAGAGCTCTGATGTTCAGAGTTAACAGTGAATTTTCGTTAATAGTAAAAGTTTGAATTTGTTTGAAAAAAATATATCAAAGCCAAGATTTTCTCAAAAATGGCTCCAATTTTGTTTTTCAACTCGTGGTAGAGAGTGTGCCTAATGTATGAGATGGCATAGACGCCATAGGGCCCTATTTTTTATGGTTTTTCAAATATTACAAAAATATAATTGATTTGATTTCTCTCACATCTACATTAGGTGCGATGTGTTCACATTACAATATTTATCAACCGTTTTCTGTGAAACTAGCTCAAACTTTCGCATTTTCAAAAACGCCAAACGCCATTATCTCATAAATGGCTCCAAATATTTTCTAACTGCATTCTTAAATATGACGTAAAATTCGTTTGAGGTATTTTTTTGTTTATTTACAAATTACCCAAATGAATATTTTTTAAATCTCTTACACCTTTTATACGCAATTTGTAAACGCTGTAGAATTAATGAAATAAAGTGTTTCAAATGATAATAATAGTAATAATAATAATAATAATAATGTCTTTATTAATGGCGAGGCTCAGGCCATAGGGCCTGCTCTTCCGCCTAACCACTCAATCTACATTAATACAGAGAAATAATATTTTAAGAGGGGGAGGGCCAGCTGTACACAGCATACATGATTTCTAATGAAGTTTTTTGAAAAGAAAAATTGTGTGTGAAAATGTTTCAAATTTCGCATTTACAGTTGGTATCTACGCTATAAGACGACATAACATGACTAACGCAATAAGATGACATTAACATCAGTTTGCTCTATAATTTTGACTTTTTCAAAAATTTCAAAAATGTAATTTTTTCACTGGCCTCTTACGTCGTTAATATTTACATAGGCGGCGATTTGTTCACAATATTGCATGTACTTTAAAAATTGTCATAATTTCTGGAAAACTCAAAAGTTTCCTGCGAAAACTAACAAACTATTTCGCATTTTCAGAAACGCTCAATTGTCATTTTCCCAAAAACGGCTCAAAATGTTTTCTTCGAACGTTTCGTGCATACAGTGCTAATTGCACTCTTTGGGATGACATAAAATTCATTTTGGTGTATATTTGTTTTCCAAAAATTACGCAATTGTAATCTTTTTTTAAAATATGTCTCACGCTGTTAACAATCATATTTCGAGTGATATGTAAACAGTATTGTATTTGTGAGTGGAAATGCATCAAATGACTTCCAAACAAGTTTTTCGAAAAGTGAAAAATGTTCTGTGAGAAAGCTTCAAATTTCGCATTTACGGAAAAGCTTAAACGACATTTTCTTAAAAACGGTTTCAAAGTTGGCAATTAAAATTTGCGATTATGACAGGGCTTTACTCTTCTTTAATATTCTTAAAGTAATATTTCGGTTCTGCTACAAGAAAACTGAAAAATTGAGAAAATGTTGAAAAATGTATTATGTACAGCGCTAGATGGCAGCTGACAAGAGGATGGAGCAAGACCATAAAACGAGTTCACACTAAGGATATTAAAAATCTTTACTACGAGAAAGTCTGTGCTATTCTGTAAGACCACTAGTTCATTTAATAATTTTCCATTTAAATTACCACATTTACACGGTAGTAATAAAGATTCTGCCTCGCAGTAAATATTTGTAAGACAATTTTGACTATCTAGTTGATTGAATTTTAAATTTTGAATACATTGTAAATGATTTTAAAATGTGTTGTATAGTAATGCCCGAAATTTCGTGTTTAAAATAAATGTAAATTTTCATAAACGAATGCGTATTTTCTTTGAGTATGAGATTACTTTTATCCAGATAAGAAGGAACAATGACACGCACAGAATAATTTTATACTACTTGGAAACTAATTTGCTTGCAACTCGTACAACATATTTAAGATTATCAAAAACGATTTCACTTGATGCTCCTATTGAGACTGTTGTATGTTGAAACAATTCAAGAAGAAATATTCTCAGTTAGAATTCTGTGTATCATTCTACGTCCAAATGCATACAATATAGAATTTTCCATTTGAAAATGCTATAATCATCTTGTATCGCTACTGCAAGGGAAACCTCTGGCAATTTATGAGGAAATAAGGTCAAGGGATTCTCAAGACAAATTAAAGAATGAATATTTGCGAATTCATTTATAAACTTTCACATTATGTGAATTACACAATAAATTATTAAGTTAAATAGCAATTATTTCCATCACACACAAAGAAATAACAAAACAACACAGCGTAAAGCTACATTAACATTTGTGATTCTTTGGTTAGCAGTGAAGAGCCGCGTCTTGTTCAATTCTTCTAGTTAGCCGCATGATATGGCTACCTAGAGACTCCTTAACAAGAACAGGAGGAGCTGGAGCTGGAGCTGCTAGACTCATCCACTACGATGACAATTTCTTCGGAAGAGGAGCTGCTTGAGCTGGAGCTGGAGCTCTCGTCGACGACGACAACCACTTCTTCGGAGCTAGAGCTGGAGCTGGAGCTGGAACTCTCGTCCACGACAACAACGACTTCCTCAGAACTAGAGCTGGAGCTGGAGCTGGAGCTGGAGCTGGAACTCTCGTCCACGACAACGACGACTTCCTCAGAACTAGAGCTGGAGCTGGAGCTGGAGCTGGAGCTGGAGCTCTCGTCGACGACGACAACCACTTCTTCGGAGCTAGAGCTGGAGCTGGAGCTGGAGCTAGAACTCTCGTCCACTACGACGACAATTTCTTCGGAAGAGGAGCTGCTTGAGCTGCTACTAGACTCATCCACTACGACGACAACTTCTTCGGAAGAGGAGCTGCTTGAGCTGCTAGATTCTTCGATGATAACAATCTCCTCAGAGGAGGAGGAAGAGGATGAACCAGAGACTTCGTCGCCGCAACCCACAATAACAATCAAATTTCTCTTCTCTTCACTCTCAGAGCTGGACTCTTCAACAATAACAATTTCCTCAGAACTGGAACTGGAGCTGCTGTCTTCTACAACAATGATGATTTCCTCAGAAGACGACGAAGATGACCTTTCCCGGTCACCACACTCGACAAGGACGATGGTAGTTTCTTCCTCCGATGATGAGCTGGAGCTCTCGTCGACGACGACAATCTCTTCAGAGCTGGAGCTAGAGCTGGAACTGTCTTCGATTACCACGACTACTTCTTCAGAGCTGGAGCTGGAACTGGAGCTGGAGCTGGAGCTCTCGTCGACAACGACAACCACTTCTTCGGAGCTAGAGCTGGAGCTGGAGCTGGAGCTGGAACTCTCGTCCACGACAACGACGACTTCCTCAGAACTAGAGCTGGAGCTGGAGCTGGAGCTGGAACTCTCGTCGACGATTACGACGACTTCCTCAGAGCTGGAGCTAGAGCTGGAGCTGGAGCTGGAGCTCTCGTCGACGACTACGACGACTTCCTCAGAGCTGGAGCTAGAGCTGGAGCTGGAGCTGGAGCTGGAGCTGATGTCGATGAGGATTTCTTCAGAGCTGGAGCTAGAGCTGGAGCTGGAACTGGAACTGGAGCTGGAGCTGGAGCTGGAGCTGGAGCTGAGGTCGATGAAGATATCATCAGAAGAATCCCCATGACAGCCGCCGAATAAATCGTCGATTCTCAGAGGTGAGTTAACGATCACGTATTTTTCATGCCCATCGTCGCACTCTGCCAGAGCAGAAGCAAAGGCGAAGGCGCATACAAGAAAAATAGAGAGCTTCATGCTTGAAAAATCAAAAACCTTTTTATTGAAGTACTCGTGAGTTGTAAGGCGAACGTGTTCTCGAAGGGAAGCCGAAGTCGAACTGTGTCGCTCCACCTCCGACGGGCCCTTTTTATAGTTCCGGCGGCCGGGGTTGTCTACAAAACGAAACGCGTGTGTTACCATGTCGAACACTCGCGCCGTGCGCGTAAGCGACAACACGGGCGGCGCGCCTTCGCGGACGCCGAGGGACGCGCACGCGTGCGCTGGGGCCTTGCGGCGGCGGCGGCGACTGCGGCCACGCGCGCGGGGTTTCACGGCCGCTCTCTGTGTGTTTTATTCTCCCCGAATGGTTTAATAGAGTATTAGATGTTTATTTCTGACAATATTATGTTCGTAGAAGACGACATGGTCAAAGAAACTTGTAGTATTCTTTAATGTCCTCAATGAAACATTTATTTATTCTTGTAATAAATCACATCAGTATCTATTTACTAATTTACGTTTCGTGCTGAAAAGGAAAACTTTGAAACCTTATTTATTGTTTATTTGGTCAAAAATACAGTAAAAACTGTGTATGACGTATGGGGGAAGAGATTTATTTGCGCACATCGTTTTGAGGCTAAGAAAAAAAGCGTGATTAGCAACGTATGAAAAGCTAGACATTTTCGTTCCCGAGTTATGGGAAAACAATTTCAACGGTAAATGAACTGCTGATTTGATTTTAATGCATTGCTAACAAAATAGTAAGGTACATCAGTTCTACTCCTACCACTACATGCAAAAGGAATGCTGAACAAAACGTGTGCATTGTGAAGCTACATTTACGTCGAGAAACAAAACAAGGGGCCATCTCAGTATTTGCTCAATGGATCAGGGAAACAGCCTTCAGCTGTGTGGCATCATATTACAGTATTTGATTGGTTATAAACTGTTTTTTTTTAATACGCCAACCTCTAATAGTAGATTTGTGTGAATAAATGCTATTACGGCACTGATCTCAATTTCGTAAAGTATTACTTTAGAAATTAAAGTTAATAAAATATTAATAATGCTTAGTAATAAAACACATATAAGAGATTGAAAGATTTTCGTTCGTTTGGAATTTCGTTTATATATTTCTTTGGGATTTTTACTTCATTTTTGATTTACCCTATTACTTTTATTTGTTTTTTTGTTTTTTGGAAATGTTTAGAGCTTTTTTAATGTTATGAGTTGTATTTTGACCGTTAAGTGGCTGAACACGAAATATACTCTTGAGTACTATAATGTAAATACCTAGATTTAACCGTTTTTTGAATCGTACACACGAATACTTGTATTTATCAGTTTCGTATAGATTTAGTTTAGTACTTGTATTTATACTAGATTCCAGCTAGTATATAAGTCAAATACTTACGAAGTGAAGGGAAAATATATGTAGCGACCGGAAAAATATGTAGTATGAAATGATAAAATATGTACATAAATATGTAATGAAAACAGTAAGAATAGGTAACAAATATGTAAAATCGGATGTAATATGTAATATTAAAATTCTCTAATTCGAAACCATTTACATAGTAAGAAATTACATTTATAAAAACTGCTCACTTTACATCATACAATTCTCTTCAGTAGTGAAAGCTTAATCTATTGTAATCCATGACCGTTTAGCAGCAAGATTAATTGCAATAGAAGCCATCGCACAGACTGACGAGATCTACGACCAGGAAACACACACTGCAGCATCTTCATCGAAGTGTAGACGTTGGCTATCGCAAATTTTTCTCGGAAATTAAGGTTACAGATCACAAAACGTAGGGTATCTCAAAATCTAGATATTTTGGACATCTATATTTCTTCAATAAAGTAGGGAAAAGGCTGATTTTAAAAACATACATCTTTCAAACAACAAAAATTTGAGTTGATAATTATATTTTAACATTTTTCACTAATAATTTTATTACATTTTTAGAAATAATGCAGTAAAAGTGGAAAATGATTTAATTTTTTCTTTACAAAATTCGGTCGAACTAAAAGCGATAGTTGTTAAGTGTTTGTTCTCTGCTTTTGGGTCGGTTGTTTCTCCTATTTTGTACTGGAGCGTCGTTCCATCGTGTTCTTTCAGAAATCAACCCTTGCGTAGTCCTTATACGTCGTGTAGTTGGAATCCACGTTTTGTAGTTCCTTGATGTAGAAAAATTGATTTTTGCACAACTTCTGTCTTTATACGAACAACGCTAGCGGCTAAACAACGCTAAGCAGAATGTTCACCAGAACTGACATTCCACGATCAATCTGGGCGTTGTCGTGGCCCTTTGAATAGCAAAGGAAATAACGGATATTTTGATTTTGGCGGATATAATACATAAGTCCAGCCTAAAATACGATACTATGCCACGTTATTGTCAACTGTCAAGCCCTTAATGTGTGGACTTCAGGTGCAGGATTCATCTTTCCTTTCTTGGGAATTTTCAACAAATGTGTGCATGCCAAACATCATGAAACATAAAAGATAATTATATAATTTTTGTTGTAGTTTGCAACCCATGATTTGCTCTAGAGAATGGACTAGAATAGTTAATGACTCACTAAAAGTTTTAGAACTTAGTTAAACTGAAATGTCCAGAATATTCCTTTAAATACTTATTTTTTCTGGAATGACCAAATTCTGATTCATTAGCTTAGGCTGAAAAAGTTAGTTTCAGAAGTTAAATAAACTGGAATTTACAGAATATACTTTTAAATAATATTAGTTTCTGGAATAACAAATTCTGATTCATTAGTTATCAGACAACTTTTACATTCTAATTCATTCTTTAATATATACATTTGTGATTAATTTATAAAAAGAGTTATCTACTACATCAACTTGGGGGGATAGGATATCTGAAGCAATTTGACATCCTGCATTATTTACAATGAAAAACAAATAGATTTTTTTAAATTTATGATTGGACCTCTAAAAGCATATAGAAATAAAATATACGAGGTAAAACAAATATAAATAATATGCTTGATATTATTTCCTCTGGTAGGCAGTTACCTTAAGTTGAATTCCAGTTGTCGCAGCCTCAGGCACCGTGATATCGCGTGGGGGCGTTCTAAGTGAGAAATATTTCTCCTCCGTGCTCATTCCTATGCCAACAAATGGGCAACGGACCACGCGCGATCTTCTTGTACTCATCCTTGTCCTGCCTTCTCCTCTTGTACACGTACTCCTACACGCACTGCACTACGCACACTTCGAGAGAAGTCAGGGACTTACAGCTTGTCTCAGTTGCGGTGCTGCGCTCCAGGCTGGTAAGAACTAGAGACGTGACCTTGGAAGTCGTCGGTAGGGTAACTTCGTTCACGCATTCGTTATTGAATCTCACGTTTCAACTTTCAAACATTAAACTTACTTGAAAAGTTGAATTATATAAAATTTATTTTTGAATAATTCATTTATATATTTGACCATCACATTATTGCAAAGAAATGTTCTACATTATAGAGTCATTAGTTTCCATTATCAAACAACCACGCGAGTTTTAGATGGAGTTAGCTTTCACGAAATTATGGAAAATAATTCCGTCTACTATTATGCTTTCGTCAAGTTAGCGTTTATGCGTGAAAAAGAAATGTCGCCTCCTTTTGGGATTTGGCATTCGAACCAAGTGACGTTTTATAGCGATCATCTTCCTCATTGTTGCTGGTTTGTTGGCAAATTGTTTCCTTTAGCAGTTTGTCTTCTATTAGATCCAGTACGTAAATTGCGGGTCACAAGTACTAACTTAACCTTACAAAATAATTTTTTACAACTCCAATACAATTCACTGTTTCTTAATTGGCGAATCGTATCTAATAATTAATTATTTTGAGTGCGGCTTAAACGGAAACCCACTTTGCTAGCTTTTACCTCCAACATTGCGTTTCATAGGAACTTCATTAACAAGCTCCATTTTGTTCTTATTGCGGATACTGGTGTTCATTAAAGTGTATTTCTACTCAGATCCCAACAGAAATAAATGAAAATATTGTCTCTGAGTTAAAATGAATTTGCTCTAACTAGAAGAAAATAAACCATCCACCCAATCTACTTTTCTGATAGAAATCAATCACAACCAATTCCTGACAAAAACCAAATACTTATTCAAAACTAGGCAATCAAAGCCTTAAATTCAAGGACGGAACTACATATCACGAATATAGAAAAATATGAAGCAGTATTTTAAAAATCGAATATATCATTTACTTATTCCCAATAAAGAAAACCCAGGACATACAAGAATCTTATTTTTTAAAAGGACTATTCTCGAATCTATAAACACCTAGAAGAGATTTCCACTTAAATCAGACAAAATGGCCTATTACAATTCGCATTTTAAAAACTATGGACATTTATGGTAACTTTTATCGTTTATGATTTATGATGTTTGGCATGCACGTATGTGTTAAAAATTTCCAGTACAGGAAAAATGCCCCTTTTGTTGGTTGGGTTTTCTTCTCATGTTTCCTCCGAACAACACCAGAAGAGCAGTACCTTAAACAAACGGGCCACGGATTGCGCGTGATCTTTTCTTCCCCTTCCTTGTTCTATCCTCTCTTCTTTCTTACACAGACTTACACTTACATGTACTACACTGCCACACATATGTCGGAAGACCGGTCGGGAGCTCGACGCTTCTCTCGTCTGGGGCGGTGCGCCGGTGGTAGGAGATACCTGGTTAGGGAAAACCTTGTCGTAGGTGGGCACCGGATCTCTCCACCCAGCAGGGGAAGCTCACCGCCATCTCCCACGATAAAATATGTCCTGCGCTTTAGGGATGAATGACCTTAACAGTTGACGCGTCCGGAGGTATTAATTAATCAACTGATCTTTACTTTCAAAATTTCATTATCAAACCTATCGAATGACATTATAATTATACTTTAAGCCACGTCCACAACTTGCAAGTCTTTGCGTTGCGTACAGTTCCCGCAAATATTTGCGGCGCATAGCGCAAAATGACGCCAAGAATATATTTGTGCCACATGTCATGCATTCGTGCGTGTGTTCAGTGTGTACGTTGAATCATTGGATAATATGTGTGTGTGTGTGTGTGTCTGTGTGTGTGTCTGTGTCTGCGTCTGTGTGTGTGTCTGTGTGTGCGTCTGTGTGTCTGTGTGTGGGTCTGTGTGTGTGTGTGTGTGTGTGTGTGTGTGTGTGTGTGTGTGTGTTGTGCATCTATGGTGGACTGGAGATATTTGTCTTGTAAGCGTTTTATGTAGTAATTTTTTTCTTCAGTTGCAACTCATTTTCTTCGTATTTCTTCGAAGAGTAGATCCACGTTAAGTTATGGAACCTTCAGTAAACATTACACACGAACGCGTCCCCTCTACACTACAACCACTTGCTCCGCAAACGCCTAAGAGGTGCTTGGAAAATCGAAAGAATGATGGCGCGCGTGTTGTGCGCGTAAATTTTGCGTGCGCGCGTAATTTTATGCTTACGTTTCCGATGGGTGAACACCATGCAGGAATTAGTTCGCTCGCGCAAAATTTTATGTTGTGCGCGGCATTCGGGGTACTTTTCTGCATGTGTGAACATGCCTTTATATCGGTATCTCTTTTTGTTGCTTTTTACACTCTTATTTATGACCCATTTATCTTTATATTGCAATCATGTTCCATTTCTTCGTCTAGCCAATTTCTCACTATCTATTCCGCAACTGCTTGATTCTGAGAAAAATGCCTATCTTATTTACTTC
The DNA here is from genome assembly GCA_031308135.1 of Acheta domesticus. Taxonomy (NCBI): domain Eukaryota; kingdom Metazoa; phylum Arthropoda; class Insecta; order Orthoptera; family Gryllidae; genus Acheta; species Acheta domesticus. The sequence continues at coordinate 251,737,835 of JAHLJT010009436.1, read as the reverse complement.
GCTTTTCTACATTCCATCATCTTTTCGCACCATACCTTCTTTTACAGCCTTCCCCTCAATATGTTATTCGTCATTATTCCTCCTTGCGAAATAATCTAACATCTTCTAATACGTATTGTGTATAAATAATCTTTCGACCGATCTCACAACGGTCGAGTTTAAAAAGAGTTATAAGCGGTTGTATTAAGCGGGATATCTTATGCACAATACAATTATAACAAATTATCATAAATATTCTGCGATATTGTGTAATAAACGTATACAATAAAACAAAATTTTCCCGCTCATATCGAGGCTTATAGAACGTGGCATTTATTTTGAACAGATTGATAAAAGGTTAACCTTGCAGCCGTGGGCTATGAAGTGAAGTATATGATCATGTCATACGCGTAAGTTTTGTCGTCAGAATTCTAGCATCAGTCACGTGACTTGGATTGCATACGCTCAGGCCATTACGGTTAAAATTCCCTATTGAAAAATTGCAATTGAGATCACTTAGCTCATGCCGCGATGTTCGGAATCAGACGCGTACGGGGACTGGGGAGACCTGTTTCAAAGTGACTGTCGTCTGGCGTAATGTGAATTGGCATGGCAGTCCGAAAAGAGACTGATATTTTCATCTTGTCTCATAGACTTCGACAAATGAAGGCAGCACTTCATCAGGATCTCGATGGGAATCAGAAATACAATATTTGTAAGTCATATGATCCGAACTGCAGAAGCGATATCGGCAACATCAACATTAATTGAATCAGTCATTTGAGAAACACCTCATCTCCATTTTTTTTCAAAATTGAGTTATACATTCAGATTTACTGATGAGAGATAACCTCATCCATTCCACATATCCAATGGAAAATATAACATATCCAATGGAAAGGTACATAACAATAAGATGTTAAATTTTCCAGTGTTTTGGGGAACACCACATCTCCTGGAGATGTGTTGTTTCTCAAATGACTTTGTAGTAAGTTGTGGCACTGGCGCAGAGCAGTACTAAGCAGTTGCATGAAGTAATATGCACAGCTAATCATTCATTCAACAGTAGTTCTGGACAAATTACTAGTAGAACGTGTGGAAAGTAATAAGATGAAGGATTTTTAATCATGGTGGCCATAGTACTATTAAAAGAATGTTGTATTGACTGAGACTCAAGCAAGAAGCATTTCAAGGGTAAAGAAACAAAAATTCAACATTTCGAGTTTCATGGAGCTCACATATTCTAACAAACATGTGGGTGAATTTAAAGCAAAACATTTGATTGATGAACTGAACTAAACACAGTTTTGACATGAAAAAATCAGTTGCCGGCACTCCAGAACTTTCTAAAGCTTGTGATTACTCACAGCATTATGTACCAATAAACATAAAAAAGTCAGTGATCTCATAAAACTAAAAGACTATATTCCTGAAGATATAGTTGATGACTTTTACTCAAAAATTTATGTCTGGCCAACTGTCGACAAGGATGAAAATGAAAAAATGTGAAAAATGTATGAAAATAATACCAAATATTGTCAGTAATGTTGTAACATTATGTTTACATGAAATGCATATAAAATATTTCTTTCATTAAATCGATTTTTCCTTCTTATATTATTTCTTACCATTATTTTGTGCGTATTAACTCCACATTACGTCAGTCATTTAAGAAATAACTCATCTCCAATAAACCTTTTAGTTGATTTTGACTTGTCTAGTTGTGTAAATACATTTGTTTCTCTTTAAACAAGGGGTATAATTCAAAATGCATATATTAAAATACAAAAATTGTAAATATGACTTATATTCATGAGTATGACTTAAATGTCTTAGAACAGTTTTTTTCAATTTTCCGAAAGTTTACTTTTCTGGAGATGTAGTGTTTCTGAAATGACTCAGTTATTGGAAAAAATCTGATTACTAACTATTTTTTAATGATCTGAGCGTTTGCTAAAAATTTCTGTTCCTTGACAGCAGCTACACTTTCTCCTCGCTTGTATATTACTCAAGAAGAGTATTTTATGTCAGTTTTTAAAATATTTACATTACTTTTTCTTTGTATAATTGAAAGTAATTCTGTATGTATTTCTTACTTCTTATAAAATGTGTATTACAATTAACTTCTTGAAATTAAATTGAAATATATGTAATTAATTTTTGGGTCTTTTTTTCAATTTCTTATAATCATGGTAGACCTCATCACGTGTATTTGTTTCATTTTGATCAAATAAAATAAAATGAAATAACCTCTGAACTCATTTTCTCCGATGATCTCATAACCAACTCACGCAGAACATTTTTAGAGCAGTGTTTGACAACACGTTCTCATATTAGATTAGAATTCAAATTTATTTCAGGATATTTTCTTATTCGTTAGTGGTAAAAGTTAAAACAAAATTTTAAAACTGTAATCAAATTTTTAATGCTGCCATCCAATACAGAATGCTCTGTGCAATTTGGCTGTGACAGTACAACCCTTAAGAATTCTTATCTTAAAAGATCTTTGTAATCTTGTTGTAATAATGTCCCTAGTGGATTCTACTATGAGGTCCACTTGCAGTGTCCAGTCCGTCCGTCTGGTCCGATCTCAATGTTCTTGATCCTTTCCCATTATTGCAATGTTAGGAGTGTACAGTAGTATTATTTTAGCGTGGCCGCTCAAGGTCGTTGTCTCAGAACTACCGGAAGAGTTCATTCCTCAAACATAGCTGTTTTGGGGGAGCGCGTCCTTTCCAAGCATGTCTTGACAGTCCTACTCCAGTTGTGTAAACATTGACCCTGACTGTCCGTATCTACGAGGTGCAAACTTCCAGTTGCGTTTTCTTTTAGAGTGGAGCATTAGTACGTGATTCGGAAGTTGTGTTTTAAGTGATTATTATTCTATTAGTTATTATTGCAATGCGTCCGGTTCAGAGCAAGTTGCATAAGGGATAGCTTCACAGTCAGAAATGTAAAGTAGTTGCCAAAGTATATTGTGGCGTCGTGGTAGCTAAATAACGACACAGACACGAGCTCTATGTACAAATTGGTTTATTTAAATAATGTACAAATTTACAGCTCTGGGGTTATGTTCGCAGTACCTCCCACGCGCCTGCTCCCCGTCCCTAGGGCTAGTGCATCCCCCACCTTCCGCTTTACCGCGCCGGTGGCCGACACCGTGTTTCGCACACGCCGTGCCTCAAGGACCGCACTCCCGTCTCGGCGAGCATGCACGTCTACTCACGAGGTGCTCTGGCAACGAACTGCTCCTCTGTTAACTTACTTTGGCGTCGGCTTCCGCCCTCTAAAGGCCGGCCGGACCACATGTCGCGCACTGGGTCCGGTGCCCCTGCCCGCTCCTCTTGCGTCACGGGGGGTAGCAAGGAATTTTCCACTTTCCAGTGCCTTTGTCTGTCCCATGTGTCCAGGAGCCTCCGTGCCCGACCGTTTGAAAATCTGGCTGGCATGTGCCGACGTTACAGACACTTATATCCGCGGAACTGAATTTTTTCCGCAGGTGCCAACCACAGGACAAAAATTCACTAGTAGCCTCGATTCTGGACTGTACCTGGCCGCTTTGGCCTACATTCTAACGGAATTACCTATGCATTATACATTTACTATTTTTTCTGGCTAACCATTCCATTCGAATCTTTTGACTGCGAACAACCCCGTTTTTCTCAGTACCAACACAATGCAAGATACATAACTCATATATTACCTTATATACAATACTAATGCATTTACTCAATTATACTATTTTGAATCTTCATTTAACAATAACACACATGATTATAACTTTGAGAAAAGGACCTTTAGACATACATGAGCAAAATAACAAAAAATCACAATAAGACATTGACACTTCCTAATCTTGAGAAAAGAAACACAAATATACATAAACATAATTAACCTTTCACACAATAAGAATAAATAATACATATATACAAGTACATGCATGTTATACAATGCAACCGTGGCAAGGACCCATACAGTGTGTCCTTCCGCATCATTGTGATCAGATCAGACGTTTTAAAACATTCGACTCAATGCGTCGACATTCACATGTTCTTTCCCTTTTTTATGGATAATTTCAATGTTGTGGTACTGAATCATTAGTGACCACCTCATTAACCTAGGGTTTTTTCCCGAACAATTACGTAACCATACTAAGGGATTATGATCAGTCTCAATCTTTATCTTCACTTGCCCATCTAAATAGTATTTTAATTTTTGCAAGCCCCAAATTAAAGAAGTACATTCTTTTTCCACGGTAATAAATAGAATCTCCGAGTCAGATAGCTTCCTACTGAGATATACTATCGGATGTTCCTTCCCTTCCTCATAAGTTTGAGCCAGGATTACTCCTATCCCCCGATCTGATGCATCACATTGCATAATAAAGGGTTTGCTGAAGTCTGGAGCGTGTAGTACCGACTCACTACATAGGGCGTCCTTTAGGGCTTTGAATGCGTCGCCACATTCCTGCGACCAATTTACCTTTCCTTGGCGTTCCCTCCCACGCAGTAAATCTGTTAATGGTACTGCTTTTTCTGCAAATCCAGGGATAAATCGTCTGTAGTAGCCTGCGAGTCCTAGAAAAGCTCTGACTTGTTTCTTTGTTTTAGGGACCGGATACTCCTGAATCGCTAGAACCTTTGCTTGGACTGGCCTCATAACGCCGCCGCCCACAACGTACCCTAAATACTGAACATAATTTCTGGCAAATTTACATTTACTGGGTTGAACCTGTAATTTCGCTTTTTTTATAATTTGGAATACTTCTTCCAAATGGCGGATGTGATCTTTCCAGTTATCACTAAAGATGGCAATGTCATCCATGTATGGTACGGCAAATTTACTGCACGAATCCAACAAAGATGCCATCATTCGACTGCATTGATACGGTGCGTTTTTGAGACCAAAAGGAAGACGCAATGGTCGATAGGTCCCGAATTTAGTTACAAACGCGGCATATCGCTGTGCTCTCGGCGTGAGGGCAATTTGCCAATAGCACTTTGCCAAATCCAGGGTGCTAATTATTTTGGCCGCTGCCACAGTCTCTATGCGCTCCTCCATGTTTGGTAAGGGATAATATTCCGTTTTGATACATTGATTCAGTCGTCTGTAATCAATACACGCTTGTGGCTTTTTTTTGCATTCGTTTCAACCAAGATCATTGGCGATGTGTAGTCCGAATCACCTACTTCTATAATTTTGTCCCGCAACATCTTAGTGATTTCGTCTTTTAGAATCTCGGACTGTCTAGGCGACATACGGTAGGGCGCACTTCTGACAGGTTTGGATTCGTCTATGAGTTCGATATCCATTGTTATCATGTCAGTCAGGCCAGGCTTGTGCGAGAAATCTCTCTATATTTAAAAACAATCCCTTCCAGCCTTTTCTGAAACTCAGGTTCCACCTGTGTTCCTTCAAACATCGCTTCGATCTCAAAATCACTGTTTTCTAGATTCACGGTATATTTATCAAATTCGTCGTCATCTGGTTCGAATTCTGGTGCCCCTGTGGCCACGTAACTAATGTACTCCGTTCTTTGGTGGTACCGCTTTAGCATGTTTACGTGGTATACACGACCCTCTTTTTTCCCAGGTAGTAAAATTACATAATTAGTTTCTGATATCTTGTCAAGTACTTCGCCGGGCCCGACCCACTGCACAGAAAGTTTCTGGGTTTTATTCGGCGTTAGCACTAGCACTCGATCTCCTACAGCGAAAGTGCGGTGCACTGCCTTGCGGTCGTACCACACCTTCCTCTTTTCTTGCTCCTTAACTAATTTTTGATGAGCAAGCTCGCGCGATCTTTTTAGACGGTTTACTAATTTAAACACGTATTCGACCACGGAGTTCGGTTCCTCCTCAGTCCCCGCAATGCGCTCATACATTAACGTGATTGGGGTACGTAGGTTTCTGCCATACACAAGCTCAGCGGGAGTGAATCCTAAGCTTTCGTGCACCGTAGTCCGTAAAGCAAATAAGATTGCTGGAAGCTGCTTTTCCCATTCCGTACCTGCTTCGAGACTCATAACCTTAATGAGTCTGTTCATAGTTCGATGTACGCGCTCGATTGCATTGGATTGTGGGTGGTACGGCGAACTTCTTACTAGCCGAATCCCGAATTTCTCTGCGAATTCCGTAGTCAATATGCTAGTAAAGCAAGTGCCTTGATCCGTCTGCATTTCTTTAAGGAATCCAATTCTACTAAATAAGTTCAGTAGCGCGTCAATAACCGTAGTAGATTTTAAATCTGTTATAGGGATTGCCTTTGGAAATCGACTAGCTACACAGATAGCTGTCAGGATGAATTTATGTCCCGTTTCCGATTCCGGAAATGGTCCACAGGCGTCTACGTTAATTTTCCCAAAGATTTCTAAGACAGGTGGTACTAAGGTAAGGTAGCCACGCACCTTCTCTCCCGACCTTCCCACTTTCTGGCAACTGTCGCACGTTCGAATAAATGTTTCCATTTCCTGGAAACAATTCGGACAATAAAAATATTTAGCCATACTGTCTTTGCTTTTAGTTGTCCCTAAGTGTGCATTGGCAGTTTCATGACACAACTTAAGAATGGTACCTCGATATATTTCCGGCACAACAATCATGTCGAATCTTTCTCCGCGTTTACTATGTCGCGATGGAAATAACAATTTATTTTTAATGAAATACGCGTCTTTCCCCTTCTCTGGAACTCTATTCGCGTACGCCTCATAGATTTCCTTCAGTTTACTGTCCCTTTGTTGCTCCGCAGCAAACGTCTCTCTGTCTACACGGATTAAATCGATTACCTGAGGTTCTAGTTCGGTGTGATCGTCTTCTACACCGTATTCTGACTCTAACCCTTCGGTTTCGTCCGTCTCGTCCGGGAGAGTCTCCTCCGGTCGCTCACTTGACGGCGATTCGGGTGCTACTTCCTCCCGAGCCTCGGCCCTGGCCGCGCCTGCGCGTGTTACAACCGCTCCAACCAATTGCGGCTCTACGTAACCCTTGCGGATTTCATCGAGTAGGAGAGCAGTTCTGTTACTCAATAGGTAGTAACCGATATCACATTCTTTTCTGACTACCGCTGCCTTAGTAACTACGCTTCCAAACGGCCCTTGCACCTTTACCTGCGCGACTGGCAAGTTCCGTGGCTCAGAGTCTAATGGCTGAAATATCCAAACAGACTCGCCCGTCATGTGCTCATCTTTTACCAGACGTTCATTAACAATATCGAAACTAGCGCCAGTGTCGCGTAATATCTCCGCTTCTAACCCATTTATTAATCCAGAAACGGTGTGCTTACGAAATAATTCAGGCGCCTCTGGGTCGGCGACGTGCGTAACCTTCTCCCCGCTTCGTGTACCTGGATAGTCTCGCTTCAGGTGTTGAGTCGAGCCACAAGCGAAACATTTTCGTTTGCTCTGCTGATCGAAATCGATCCTGACTTCACCTTTCTTTTCATACGGCTTTGCACTATGCTTCTCCGAACTCTGTGCAATTTCTGCCACAGGTTCTACCTTCTTTCTAGACCTTGGAAACAAACTCTTCCATCCTGCCCTGTTGTTTTCATAATTGTCTAATTTCTTCGCGAACTCTAACGCGACTGTAAATGTGCCCCACTCGTCTATAAAATGTTCCCTGATCTCTGACGGAACTCGCCGCTTCATTTGATCAGTAACTATTAGATCGAGAAGAGCTTCAAAGGTAGATATTTGCAATCCCGCCACCCACTGTTTACAATAATTGTGCAGCTCTCTCGCGTACACGTTCCAAGTGGTACCGGCCTGCTTCATATGTTTCGTAAATAATTGCCTAAACTTTTCCGCGTTGAATTTATACATCTCTAATAATTTTGCCTTCATCTCGGCATATTCGGTCGCATTTCCCCGCCCTTCAATCATAAGCCATGAGTTGACTTGGTTCGGCAACAACCCTATAAGATTGATTACCCAATCTTCTTCCGGTACGCCCAATTGATTTGCTTGTGCTTCAAATACGCTTAAATAAGCCGTGATATCATCTTTTTCGCCTCTAAATTTATCCATTACGTGATATAATTTAATGTGCGCTTTAGAATTCGCCTCTGTACCTGCTTCCGAACTAGTCGTCGTCTGCCTCGTTAGCCTTAACTTCTCCAGCTCAAATGCTCGTTCCCGTTCTTCTCGTTCCCTTTCTTTTTCCCTCTCGATACTATCTTGGCAATTATTCGCTAATCCTTTAACAAATACTTCATCGTAATGAGGGCTATCTAGAATTATCTGTTTGAGACTGACCACTGTATTCTCAGTACTTACAGACTCTCCTAATTCTTTCGCGACCTGCACAAGGCACTCTTTCCGGTACTTCCCTAAAAATGCCATTATGCCTGCTCTGATCGCGATGAATGCCGAAGGCTACACTTACGTAAGGTGTCCTTGATGTTCTCGTTTCGGTGTTGGTTGGCTTTGAAGTCGTCCTTCCTTCCTTCCTTCCAGTCTGGGATGGTTTCTTTCTTCGGTCCGACGATCCAGTCTCTGCCCCGTCGGTGCCTTTACGATTTAAATAACCCCGTGCGTTACTACATTGGTGCGCACTCGCAAGTTCCTCGAAGTACCGATTTACAAGTCTATTGTAACCGCATACTTCCTCCCCCAGCCTGGGTACTTTTGCCGCTGCACTCTTAAAAATTTTAACTAATTTTTAAACAGCTACCTCTGGCCTGGGTTCGTTGACCGCTGCCACCATTTAAATAACCCCGTCTGTGGCGTCGTGGTAGCTAAATAACGACACAGACACAAGCTCTATGTACAAATTGGTTTATTTAAATAATGTACAAATTTACAGCTCTGGGGTTATGTTCGCAGTACCTCCCACGCGCCTCCTCCCCGTCCCTAGGGCTAGTGCATCCCCCACCTTCCGCTTTACCGCGCCGGTGGCCGACACCGTGTTTCGCACACGCCGTGCCTCAAGGACCGCACTCCCGTCTCGGCGAGCATGCACGTCTACTCACGAGGTGCTCTGACAACGAACTGCTCCTCTGTTAACTTACTTTGGCGTCGGCTTCCGCCCTCTAAAGGCCGGCCGGACCACATGTCGCGCACTGGGTCCGGTGCCCCTGCCCGCTCCTCTTGCGTCACGGGGGGTAGCAAGGAATTTTCCACTTTCCAGTACCTTTGTCTGTCCCATGTGTCCAGCAGCCTCCGTGCCCGACCGTTTGAAAATCTGGCTGGCATGTGCCGACGTTACAATATCATTTTATGAAGAGAGAAGCAAATGGTGATAAAAATATCACAACAGTTCTTAAGAGAGTGGCCGATGCTACGGATGTTTTGGGATGACATATTCGCGGGCTTAATAAGAAAATGAATTCTATTGAACCTAGGGAATCGTGTTCAAATTGAACTTCTACTAGAGAGGAAAAGGAAGAACATGGTATCTGCTCTCGAGGGTTTCAGTGAGAATCATTCGCCGCACAATTATTTAATGCACTATATCAAGAAATGGTTATTTGGAAAAGGCGCAAACGATAGAAATGCTAGTTATGATAGTGAGGAAACGGGAAACAGTGGAAAAGATTAAGATGATGGCAGCAGAGCCGCGCCATCACGTGAATTTAGTGCTTCTCCTCTACCGAACGAAGACAGTACGACAAATTAATTTCGGTGCACGTGCAGTGCGCAATATCACGTGCGGTGCAAATGTTTTTGAAATGGGCAGACGTGCGAAAGTCGCTTCCTGGCTCCCTCCCCACCACTTTCAGGTTCCCCCTCTATTCGCGAATTACAGCGGCCACTCTAGAAAAATTTAGATGAACACTAGCAAGTGCGGTTCCAAGCCTGGTTTTACAATGGAAACAATCGTCAGATTTACACCCGACACAAACCAGGATTGTGACTCGAGCTTGCTCTAACAATGCCGCCATAAGTAATGAGTAGACCTCGAATTTTAGGACAAACGTCAATTCAGTTCTTTTAGGACAGGCATATCAAACTTCGCCCGTACGAGCTACATGCCCACCTGGGGAGCCCAGCGCTCCTACGGACACGGACAACTTCCGCTGTCTCCGCACTCATTTCCCCTTAAACTCCTGAGAGGGGTGTACATGCGCAGGCTGAAGTGGCTCGAAACGGTTCAATAGTGGCTTCATACGAAAATATGTTTGCAGGAATTTTTTTCTATCAAATAACCGAGAAATGTATTACCTTGAATACTTATTGCTAATTGATGTTTATTTTCTTAGGCAAATTCTTTTCTTCCTTCCGTTTAGTGTTGTGTTATTAAATCATTCTGTTATTTATTGTACTTAGCAATAAAGTGAAATAAATTAAAAGGTCTCTATAAGTTAACGATTCTCCCTCGCGGGCAGACAGCGCTTTTAACAGACAAGAATATTTGTCGGTTAAACCTTCTAACCTAAATGTAGAAAGTTCATGTTCTTACATCACTCTTAAGCAAACAGAATTACAAAATCAAGAATTATCTGATTCAATTTTTTTAAATTTAACTCTCAATTGAGAATTTGAAATCGGACTGATGTATTATATCATTCTAATGGATAATTTATTTTTCTTAAAAAAGGAAATGGAAAGTAATGCAGCTAAATTTGTGACAATATCTGTCAAGGAACTTCTCCCAAAAACTGTAGTGGCCAGGCATCCACTGACGTACCGCACTCAGGGGGAATTTGTACAACTCTTACTTTTAAATTTCTCTGGACGCAGTGCCCGCGAGCTCTAGTACACTTCTTTTTCTTTCTTGGCGCACGGGGGGGTGTCAATAAAATGGAATATGTCATGGCATTTCGCGTCGTTCTCCCTTGTGCCGCCAGGAATCGCATGATCGCCAGCACTACTCGATACAGTCGCTATCACGTGACGCGCGAAATATCGTGAGATATTCCATTTTATTGACTCACCCCCGTGGGCCAAGAAAGAAAAACCGAATTGCATTTCAAGGATAAGGAGGTATCAACCACAATAAAGGATTAACAATTAAATTAATAGAGAAAGTGAAACACAATAATGTAATTATTAATAAGGCTGATAAAGGTAATACTGTAGTCATATTGAATCATTCAGATTATATCAGCAAACTTCAAAACTTCATAGATGAAAATAAGTTCAATACTCTAGATAATGACCCCACTTCTTCTTTCAATGCTAATGCTAGCAATGCCATATTGACTAGCACTTTAATCACTGAACAAAGGAAAAAATCCTTAATGGTTATGAACCCTCAATGCCCCAGATTATATGGTCTCGTTATCCTTTATTGTGGTTGATACCTCCTTATCCTTGAAATTCATCATGGAATACCACAAAATCTCAGCTGCCACCACAGAGTTTATTCAAAAACCGAATTATAAGCTTGTTACCTTGCCCGCGACATCGACTTCCATGATTTAGTGCATCTAATGTATGAGGGAGATGTAAGACGCTACTCCAAGATGATGTAATTCAGTACATCCATTGCACCCTCCTGAAATCTCTCGCCTCGAGTTCCATTCAGCGGACCTCTCACGGCACTCTCGGTCGCTCTACATCTGCTGCTGACGGAAGTGTAATACAGGAGCGTTCTGGTTGGATCCACGAATTGACCTCGGTCGTTCCCAGAATGTCTTCATGTGCCAGCGTTGATGCCGGGTCGCACCTGGCACTTGTTTCACAATGTGCTTCGCCACCGTCGCCGCCGCCGCCGCCGCCTGCCCGACGCGACGTCCGGAACCCACCGGTCACCTTCCTTCCTGTGCCGGCCGGTGAACGGAGCGTGAAGGTCACGCCTGAGGCGAACGAAAATCGGATGGGAAATTGGCCTCAATAAGCGAACGCCGCCCCGCGCTCTTCGCCTCTTTCTTGTCTGATGGTCGAGCAACGTCCTCAAGCGGTGCAGCGTTTCCGTGTTTGCTTTAATTACAACTTCCGACTTCCGTTTTTCCCTCAATTGAGAGTCATATTGGGTATGCAAGGAAGAGTGGGAGTGTTCTTATTTCTTGAGAGATATAGCTTTTGAGATGAGCTGATGGTTTTTTGAAGACAGCACGTGGGTATATTCAAAACAACAAACATGATGTATAAACACAGCGTGCAAATAGCGTGAATACTAATAATAATAATAATAATAATAATAATAATTATTATTATTATTATTATTTTAAAATAAGTGTAAACAAACAGAGATGAACATACTGAACTGTGAACCTCGGTGAAAAGTTAAACAGCTTAATGGTCATATTCGCAATAAAATTTAACTCAATCCAGTTGTCCCATTCAGTTGAAGAAAGGGACCTGGGGGTTAGTTTTATTAATATTCAACCAACTGAACCATTATTATGGTATATATTTATTATTACTGCAAACTCTACGGGTCTATGTATTTTTCCTGCTCCCAAAACCAGTTCACTTGATTTTCAGGCCAGAAGCAGAATTCAAACGGTTACGTATATAATATGGACTTAAGATGGTGAACTGTGCTGAGAATTTCGCACACTGCTTGTGCTACTGAAACTATGCACTGAAATATGAATATCTCAAAAAATATTATAATTAAAGAAGTTAGTGTACTCAACTTTGAAACCCGCAGGTCAGTTTCATATGCAAGAATTTGTAACATAAATTGAGTGTTGGCCGATAATAATTAACACCTTAGGCACCTTCGGGCGTAATTCCACGCAGTGCTCGTAGAAAAAAAGAAAAACAGTTCAGTTGGAATTAGTTATTTTTATGTGAAATGCATGAACAGAGTGGTTTTGCGTGGTTGAAATTGAGGTTTAAAACACTAACTTACGCATGCGTAGTGGTTCGTAGAATGTCAGTTTTTTACTAGCATCGAAATACTCGTTTTTTGGTGTCATCGCCACGGTATTCATTGAACTAAGAAATGCAAATGATTCGTTTAAATTTAAAATTGCATTCATGAAACATATATATTGAAATTGTGTATTTATATATTGTAAAATGTAATAATAATGTAATTTATATACATATATAGAGGGTGAGTCATGTAACTTTAGCACCTCCTGTAACTTTTGAACGGTTGAAGTTATTGCAATGCAGTTTTCACGAAAGTGCATGAGGGAAAGGGGCTAATTGATACGTGCATTAATTTCTATTTTATCACTTCTATTTTACGAGATTTTTTAGGTAACTTTGTTTTTTCAAATGGAACTATGCATATTTTTTCAGTCCACCATGACGAGCGTAAAAAGACAAATCCAATGATGTACATATTGTCATATGTTAGATAAGGATTTTTTTGATTAATTGTGATTTTTGCGACCGGGGTTTAACGGACGTTTTGAATAGTCCACCACACAAGGTCATGCAGCGCTCCACCAGCACACGTGCGCCCGGCGAAGGGAAGGGAAGGGGAGGGATCTTATTTGAAAATACGAAACATAGTATTCCAAGTATTCACAAAACCATTGCAGTTTTTTCCTGAACTGTGCTTTCCATCCTTCTGCATTTTCACATTTTCGTCTTTCTTTGATTGAAGGAATTAAAGGATGGAAAATAAGAATTTGTCATAAGCTTGTATTGTAATAAAATTGTTTATAACTTCAACTCCATTTAATGGGATTTCATAAGATACGTAGTAATGGGATCTTGAAACAAAGCACAATAAGAATAAATAATTAAAACTGTACAAAAATATATTGTATATTTTGAGCAAACAATTTCAATGTTAATACGAATATAATAATTACTTAGGGATAGAAATAATCTTATTTCAATAAATAGTACTTAAGATAAATCCGTATTTTCAATCCCTAAGAAACACAAATTACTGAAAATGGATTAAGATGAAAAGGAGAGTTCAGAAAAAAGTGCAACAGTTTTGTGTATATTTTTCGTATCCTCAAGTACTTAAATCCCTTCCCTTACCCGACCCCGCGTTTGCTGGGGGAGCGCTGCGTGACCTTGTGGGGCTGACAGTTACAATGAAAATATCCGTTAAACACTAGTCGCAAAAAATCACAATTACTCAAAAAAATGCTTATCTAACATATGACAATATTTATATCTTTGGATTCGTCTTTTTACGCTTGTCATGATAGACTGAAAAAATATGTATAGTCCCATTTGAAAAACCAAAGTTACCTCAAATATCTCGTAAAATAAAAGTGATAAAAGAGAAATCAATACACATATCAATTAGCCCCATTCCCTCATTCACTTCCGTGAAAACTGCATTGCAATATCTTCAACCGTTCAAAAGTTACAGGAGGTGCTAAAGTTACGTGACTTACCCTGTATATATATATATATATATATATATATATATATATATATATATATATATATATATAAAAATACAAAAGTAGGTTTGATAGGGTAATCTTGAAGATGGCCAAATCATTTCGTAAGTCAGAGACGGAATGCAATAATCCTTCCGATTCCCATCGTGAGGCGATTAAACAACGTAAGGTCGCTCACTAATTCAACACGAATTGAAGTAGTTATAAGACAATTAGCTGATTGCGCATTCCTTAAGTTCACAGAACATGTTCCTTTCCTTTGAAGTGACGCCGATGTACTAATTAGTTGCGTCTTTCCAAGAAGCTTCGAAATGGAAGGATTTAGCAACAGAGGGAAATGCGTAATGAAGGTATAGGATGGTGCTGAGTTTCAGTAAATTTCACTTTTTAATTATATTTGCCCGAGTAAGTACCTTATTACAATTTTTTTTTATTTTACAAACAATTAAGGTCTCTATCCTAGATTTAGAATATTTCAATTACATTAAAGCACACTGGAACGCGCGCGTTTGCAATGTTTTTTTTATAATATTATTATATTTTTCTCTGAAGTAACAACGTCGTGTAGAAGTCAATTGTGGTTTCAAAATGTGGGAACACTAGCGAGCTATTAGCAAGTTAGCCTACGATATATTGGAGTTAGTACAATATAGCTGGTATATGATTGTTAAATTTTCTGACACAGTAAAAAAATTATAAAATGCTAGTAACTAAGTGCAGTTGTAAACAGATGAGCTATTTCATATTCCCGCCAAACTTCCAATAACAATTTTCATCTTCAGTTACTCAGTCTTAATGCGCGTCACGAATCTATAAATCAATCAAAAAAGCCAGTACAATTTCAGCGTTATTGTATAGTTAAAAAAAATTGGAGCCATTTTTTTACTTTGAAAATCTCCGGCGGGCTTCATGTAAAGTACCCCCTAAAATTAAAATATTGCTTTCAAATTCCAGGAGCCTTGACATCAGTGAAAACGATTAGGCGCTATCAAATTTTGAAGAAAATCGGTTGAACGGTTTAGGAGCTAGCGTTGACCACAGACGGACAGAAAGACGTTTTGCCGTCAATCGATTTTGTAGTACCGAGAAGCAACAAAACATGGATTTTGACTTCACCACGAGATAGAGAATTTTTTTTCTAAATTTAGCTACAATTTAGCCACTTTTTTGTTTGCAGACACCAGCTATAAGAGTTTTTCTGACGAAAAATTCGCTGTTTTCCAGGGCACGATTACATAACTTTCTCTTCTTACAAAGTATTCGTAAGGTGACTAGGTAAACAGTGGAAACGCATATTATTCCCGTTCGTGACCGAAAACTCTTTCCCACCGTAATAAATAGAAATAAAACAATTCAGAGAAATTAATGAAATTTTGATTAAGTTTTGTAACTGAAAAAAATGTTTTTGATATCATATTTAATGATATTTTTGTAATTACAGTAGTATGTGATATATTGAAGATATATAATTTTTTCAAATTAACACCGACATTTGGTTGTTGTTTTTTGTTATTGTTGTTGTTTGTTTTCGAATTAACACTTCGTAAAATGTAGTTATTGATGGCACGCCTTACCGATATGACAAAAGCATTAGAAAAGCACTAGTGTTCTTCAGAATTTGCTTAGATTGGAGTTACTTCCAATGCGGGCACGAACATTTTTCAATATTCTTACACTCTCTATAAAATCTGCACCACTATTCAGATATCAGTTTTCGAAACTGTTAAAACTCTCAATAAAATCTACAGCACCACTATTCCGTTATCAGTTTTCGAAGCTCTTATAGTCTCCATAAAATCTTCAACACCGCCATTTGTGGGAGGCGCTTCAGTGTAAGGCGACGTTTTTATTCGAATACTCGTATCTTAAGCACCGGCCCCTGCCTCCTTATCGGTGAGTGCATCTCGCACCTCTTGCGCCGCCGTCGCTGACTGCGCGGGATGCCGACAGCGCCGCGTGCACGTGGTGTGCCCCAGGGCCTTTTAACTCCCATATACCGTAAGGTCTGATTAAGTTAAGAAGGTGATTGACAGTTCTCTGTGACGTCAGGACGCCTCTCCCGTTTCCATGGCAGCTGCCAACCACAGAGACAAAACGTGACGTGTCAGGTCGCTCAGTTGCCACTGCTGAACAAGGGGAACGTTTGAGCATCGCACAGAGACTTCCCTGCCGCCGCGCCGCCCGCGTTTCTGCCTGTGCTGCGCGCGCAATGTCTACTGTGTTGTGATGAGTTGCGTTGAGGTTAGGCTTTTTTACACTTTTACACGTATTTTTTGAAGTGTTTGTTTTCGTGTCCCGGTAACACGTGCTCAGTGGTTTGCGATCTGGCAACGCCACTCCCCTCCACTCACAAATGTCAATCACCTTCTTAATTTAATCGGACCTTAGTGGAGACCATTACAGTGGCGCGCTCTCCTGCAGCACCTTCTTACACGAAGGGTCAATCCATTTTAAGTGGTCCAGCACTGGTCGCTCGACCATCTCGAAAAAAATTCATATTTTGTACATAAATTTCCTTATGTGTTGGCTGTTCAAAACCATCTTTAACTTTTTTTATTGTACCTCGTTTACAAATGGCGGCCATTTTTGTTTCGCGCCGTGCGCCATTTTTCGCGTTTGCAGATATTTACTCTTTTCTAAAGTACTCAGCTCTAGGTTGTTCTAGCATTCTAGAATAAAACCATTCGATTCAGCATACTCTGGCCTGCAAATCGAAATATTACTTACCTATTTTCTGTGTTTTTATTTGGGAAATATTTGCAACCAAATCTATGGAACGCGAATGAACGAAATTCGATTTTCAGAGAGTAATTTTTCAAAGAAGAAATAGAATCTAAGCCTATATTTTTTCTGTGCTTTTACACACAACAATATAGTTACTTTGTGTAAAATATCATTGGTATATAACGTACTCCTTGAAAATTACATCCTCTTGAAAATTGGAATTTTGGATTTTTTCTCAATTTTGAACCGTAATATCTCTGTTGGGGGACAAGATAAAAATCTGAAAATTGCACACATGCTAGACCGCTATCATACCAAACTTCAGCAAAAATTACAACTTTTAGATTTAACTCGAAGTATTTTTTAAAAAATTGAAAACTTACGAAAAAAAAGGTTTCATTTCCCCGTTGAGGATATGTTGTGCCAAGTAGTAATCACATTATTTTGAAGCTATTTTAAAGGAAAATCTACATTGATTTAAAATAATTATATCTAGCAATTAATAAACATAAAAGTGGCCTTATATGTAAGTTTCAATATTACGTATAGTTTATTCTAAAACAAACTTACACCTTGACATCTACGTCCGTAATTGAAAATACGGTTATCCTGATTTTGAAAGCTGAACCGCTTGAAACAAAAAATATTTATAAAATACAACAAATAAATAAATACAGCGTTTTGTTTATGTTTTTGCGTTTAAATTTACCATTGTGCTTACTATTTCTGAAGGTTTCTGCAGAGATATGAACAGTCGCACAGTACTCCTTAGATGCAATGATCGCGACTGAATTTTAGAATAACATGACGAACACAATCATTTCCCTGGTATCAGATTGTCCGAAACTTTTTTATTCTTGTTAGTTGTTCGAACGTTGTGCAAGCCAAAGTTATTTCTCTCAAAGCTTTTGATAAAGGTTTTTTATGATTTTGTTAGAATCTGGAAAAGACTGGTCAAAAAGATCAAATTTTTGTACGTATTTTATCTCTTGATACTAACAGAGAGATGTGATATCAGAGTTATTCCTTAATGAAAACACCACTTTGTCCTCTACACCAAAGTCTTCAATTGACGTAATGTCCTTAGGAAAAATATTATAAAGTTTTATGGCCAACTTCATTAGTAATATCACCAATATAGCAATCGCACTCCATTTTCATAAACGGTCAAATAATTGTGCACATAGGCACAGATTAACATGTTTTGACGTAAAGGGAAGACAACACTCAAACCACAAACTCATGGAAAACGATTCAAAAGCCTGTGTGACTTCGAAAGTGTGTTAAATCCTCGGCCCACCGCGTTGGTTCTGTCAGATACACGAAACTTCCGTTGTTGATATTCTAAGAAATACTAAGAGGTGCGGGGTCAAGTTTGCCAGTAGCTTCGACTCTACTTTCCTAAACTGCATTGGCCTTATATCCGCTGATTCTCTTGCGTTTTCTGGTAATTCAGTCACGTTATTTTCACTAACGAGTACTGTGCGACTGTTCATATCTCTGCAGAAACCTTCAGAAATAGTAAGCACAATGGTAAATTTAAACGCAAAAACATAAACAAAACGCTGTATTTATTTATTTGTTGTATTTTATAAATATTTTTTGTTTCAAGCGGTTCAGCTTTCAAAATCAGGATAACCGTATTTTCAATTACGGACGTAGATGTCAAGGTGTAAGTTTGTTTTAGAATAAACTATACGTAACATTGAAACTTACATATAAGGCCACTTTTATGTTTATTAATTGCTAGATATAATTATTTTAAATCAATGCAGATTTTCCTTTAAAATAGCTGCAAAATAATGTGATTACTACTTGGCACAACATATCCTCAACGGGGAAATGAAACCTTTTTTTCGTACGTTTTCAATTTTTTAAAAAATACTTCGAGTTAAATCTAAAAGTTGTAATTTTTACTGAAGTTTGGTATGATAGCGGTCTAGCGTGTGTGCAATTTTCAGATTTTTATCTGGTCCCCCAACAGAGATATTACGGTTCAAAATTGAGAAAAAATCCAAAATTCCAATTTTCAAGAGGATGTAATTTTCAAGGAGTACGTTATATACCAATGATATTTTACAAAAAGTAACTATATTGTTGTGTGTAAAAGCACAGAAAAAATATAGGCTTAGATTCTATTTCTTCTTTGAAAAATTACTCTCTGAATATCGAATTTCGTTCATTCGCGTTCCATAGATTTGGTTGCAAATATTTTCCAAATAAAAACACAGAAAATAGGTAAGTAATATTTCGATTTGCAGGCCAGAGTATGCTGAATCGAATGGTTTTATTCTAGAATGCTAGAACAACCTAGAGCTGAGTACTTTAGAAAAGAGTAAATGTCTGCAAACGCCAAAAATGGCGCACGGCGCGAAACAAAAATGGCCGCCATTTGTAAACGAGGTAGAATAAAAAAAAGTTAAAGATGGTTTTGAACAGCCAAAACATAAGGAAATTTATGTACAAAATATGAATTTTTTTCGAGATGGTCGAGCGACCAATTTATTAAATTCTGGACCACTTAAAATGGATTGACCCCGAACTAAAACACGAACTGCTGCCAGCGATACTTCAAACGTGCGTCGCTGCTGCGTCGGTTTGCGAGACACAAGCAGGCGCGTAATATTCTAAAAGCGTTTCTTCTGTTCGCGCTTTCTTCGGCGGTTTGTTATATGTACGAGGAGGAAACGTCGAAACTTCGAAAATAAGCTCTTAAGACAATTCTAAGCATATTTTGTCTAATAAACTACGTGGATATTCCGAATGGTTGGGCCGCAATGAGCACTCAAAAGTTGGTTTGAAAAATTGATTTATAGGCAGAAATGCGCATTATAGGAGCATAGAAACACTCCATAAACATATAAATTGTTTATTATTTACAAAGAAATGAATATATTTGTTCAGAAAGGAAAGTGAAGCAAAAAAAAAGCACCCAATTTACACAATTCCGACTGCCTTTTTATTTCTCGCCTAATTTTTCTGTCTGAGCAAATTTAATAATTTCTTTTGGAAATAATAAACAATTTACATGCTTCTGAAGTGTTTCTGTGCTTCCGCAATGCAAATTTTTGCCTATAAATCAGTTTTTCAAACCAACTTTGGAGTGCTCATTGCGGCTCAACCATTCGGAATATCCACGTAGTTTATTAGACAAAATATGCTTAGAATTGTCTTAAGAGCTTATTTTCGAAGTTTCGACGTTCCCTCCCCGGACACCCTGTATATATTATGAATAATTAAGCAATTAGAAGACACTTTTCGTATTTCTCAGAAATCAGCCAATTTTTTTGAGCGGAAGTTGGCGAGTCTAACCTGCAGCTGTATCCGGCGACACTAGCGCCTTCTATAGTAGCTCTCTCAAGCTTTGCCCCTGCTTTTGATGGAGAGTTGCAAGGCCCTGGTGTGTCCGATGCCCATTGCAGAGGCTTTCTCTGTAAATCGCGAATCCGCGCGACCCCTGTGGGAAGAAACTCGCAATCTCCCTTGTGCCTGATTGGCGGCAACGGCAACTCCCACATTGCCACACTCATCCATTATGGCAATGAGCTACTCGTGAAAGACTTTAATCGGCAATTAGATCGTAAGATAACCTTTTCCCGATACGGCATAGATACCCGCGACATAGAAATCGTGTTGTTGAGTTCAGGTTACGGCAGTGACAGATCTGGAGGGCGACAGGGACGATGTCATCCTCCAAAATCTTAGTATTATTATGCGGAAGGGTTCTCAAATCTCTCCAAAGACTCAAGACCTTCCTATCTAATTGGTAGTGAATCTAACTCAAATACAAAAATCTCGGATCATCCGGAATTCATTTGATAAATGATCGAACATTTTTTGGCAGTTAAAGATAGTGTATTAAATGGTAAAAAAACAACAACATAGAACGCAATGTTCAGATTTATCACAGTAAAGGAGAGGCAACAAAAAACGAGTGTATTTGCGAAAAATAATTTGAAATCATATCTTTGGGTTAGGTTATGTCTTACGGTCATAACTAGAGAAGGGATTTCCATGCAAATGCATGTTTTTATTTAAGCTTAGTAGAGTTTTCAAACTTTGTAAATATATGTTTCATGAAATGAAACAAACTTCAACATTTGCGAGTGCGTCTTTGGTCGTACTTTTTTGAAAGCTAGAACATTGTTTCCCTTTATCAGCGTTATCTGGGAAATGAACGCGGCCGACACCGGAGCTCAAAGTATCACGTTTAATAATATAATTGTAAAATAATTCAATTTAGTTGCGTGAATTTGAAAGTAAGCATTTTGGACACGTGAACAGTAAAGCCATTTAGGATCTGTGTAACTCTCATTATAATGACCACTGAAGTGCAGCTTCGGGAAATCATCAGCAAAGAAAACCTCGAATGTAAGGAAGTAACAGAAGCGAACTGCGTCCTGGACCAATTTCAATATGAAAGCTGTTATTGGCGTTCTAAAACTTCAACAAACTCTGGTGAAAAGGGCATTCGAATGTGCACCGTACATGGAAATAACTTCAAAATTTAAAAGAGATATAAATAAATAGAAGCAGCGACGTTTCCGTGTTTGGATATCAGAACAATGAGGAGGGTGATGAACCAAGAAAATAAACAAATCCTGTATTCAATCACTTTCAACTTGAAATTAGTTTCAAATATTGTTTTATTTTTTCTCTTTAGAATGTTAATTGTGAATTGTTTTAGTAGCACTTAGTTCTTCTGCGATTGTTTTTTAGATTTTTTCTTCCGTTTTTAAACAGCTTTTCGATATCCAGGAACCCAACCCACCTTTCATCATTAAAATATGGACTCAACATTCGGGAATTTGACATTCGCGAGGTTTTTGGGAACCTAACTCTCACGAATGTTGAGGGATTGCTGTACTTTTCATGAAATGAAACAATAGAGAGTTTTAGCACCACGCGTATGGTAGCGGCGTTATACACCAGCGATCTCGTGATTGGCTTTGAAGTCATAACTTACCTTACGCCTAAGATACGGCCTTATATCTTCATAAAGAGTGCACGCCAGTGGGAGTATCTACTGTCACCTTACAAACGGCAAAATAGCCGCCTAAAAACAAGAAAGGTTGCATTCTTCCAACTCTAATAAAGCGATTCTCGTAATGTGAGACTGTTACAATTATTCCCTACCAACTCCAAGAATTAACTAGAAATGTTGAAGAGGTGACAGGAAAGAAAGTCACGAAAAATAATTTGAAATCATATCTTTGGCTTGTGCTCGCATAACTAACGCTATTTTAAGTTACTTCCTGCATTCTCAAGAAAAGCCGATTCAAAATTCCACTCTGCATACTCATCGCGGAGGGCCACAAAATCTAAAATTCCGTGCACAATGTAGATTTGTTGTATTCTTGACTCATATCGTGGTTTAAATGTTTCACCACTAGCCTACTCTTTGAAATACCTCCTTTGTTAAACGCTTGAAATGATTATTTTGTTAAAATGCATAATGCAATGTCGCATTTGCTAAATCTCTTCTGAATGTTCATTACGACCGTATAAAGTCGTTAGTTACCTGATCAATAGAGTTTAAGGAAGTTTTCTTACGCCTGGCGCCAAAACTACTTAAGGGGCCTTCCATAAATTACGTGAGGTCTTAGGAGAGGGGGTCAAGCGAATCTCACCTAATCTTACGTGAGGGAGAGGGGGGAATCACAGCAAATATCACGTATTTTTTTCACTAAAAACAGTGCTAAATAGCGAGAAAACTGAGACAAGTAAAACACATTTCTATACTAAAATATGGTTAAATCTTGCACAAAAATGTTTATCGCGGTTACGTGAATGCTACAATAAGTGACATTGTATACTGAGAAAAATACTGAGAAAAATAATCTAACAAAAATTACGAATCATTTTATGTGTATCATTTTACCTGTTTTTTACAGAAATGTTAAAGGAAAATTACCGAGCATTTGGTAGAGAAAACCGAACTTTTGATAAAATTTTCCCAAAGTTTGGTAATATTTTTTTCAAAATTTTTGAAAAAATACAGATAGTGAGATTTAGTTTACGGTTGCTAAAAAGTTTGATAATATTTGTTCATCATTTTCTCTCAGAGTAAAAAAATAGATTGTTTAGCCAGCACCGGCCAGCTGAATGCGCGACTCGCTGAACGCTGCCGCGTACGAGTTGGCCGGTATGAATTATTGCACTGTTTTTAGAAGTGCAACGATATTAATTGTAATTCAGTCACTCTATTTTCTAAATACTAGTCATATTGTGTCTTAAATATAATTAAGAAAATTATGTTTTTTAAATAAATCCCAATGCAATCAATCACAAATTAAAGTATTTACATTAAAAATACTCATTTTGAAAAATCTCACATGAGATTACAAGGAGGGAGTGGATCGAGTCAAATCTAAGAACATCTCACTCAGGGGGGAAGGGTGAGTCGAAAAATCGCAAAAATCACCTCACCTAATTTACGGACGACCCACTAATGTCTGACGAGCGAATCCGTTGATTACATCATGAAACAAGATTTTGTTTAAGTTAATTTTTTGTTGTTTCTGATGCAGTGTGTTTCTAAACACCATGTAAACATAATTTTTTATATGGGAAATTGTTTTTAGGGAAATGACATCGATTTTCTTAATTTTAGCAAAATACATGTATTTCAAACAATGAATGCTCGTTTACATGTACTCATGAAACAAAACAAAAGAAATTCCTAAACATAACGTTTGAAAATATGTAAATGCAGTAAATATGTATGACAAATGTGTTAAAGTACATGAAAATGCTTACATATCATGTACAGTGTGCTTAAAAAAGTACTCTCTTACTACATTTTCTCTTGTGCATTACATCACTCTCTCTGTTCAGTCCCCAGTTATAATCACCAAGCATTCCCTCATTATACTGTCCCTGGTACCTTCTTTCAAACAATTGTAAGTCCTGATGGAACTTAACACTCTTTTCCTCTGAATATGCACCCATATGAGACTTGAAAACATCCAGATGTGAGTGGAGTACATGGAACTTTAGAAACATTCTGCACCCCGTTGATTTGTAGTTATTCACAGCACTTTCTACCACATCTTTGTAATTGTCCACTCTGTGATTAGCTAGGAAACCATTCACAACATCTCCGAAGCTCGTCCAGTCATTTCTTTGAACTGGTAGAAGCTTACTAATGAATGTGTCATCACGAAGTATTTTTTCACTTGGGTGCCCACAAAAATTCCATTCTTTATCTTAGCTTCTGATAGTGTGGGGAACACATTCTGGAGGCACTCCATTGCATCTGATGCTGTGGAGCCTTTACAAATTGCTAGATGAGTCCACTTTAATATGGAGGGGAGGCTTTAGCATATTTTCCTGCTCAATAAGGGGTTCCCATTTCACGTTGTTCTGGCCACGTTTGGTGTATAGCATCTTGTAATTCTTTACGTTGTATACGATCTACTTGATACGGATCACCTCCACCAAATTCATTTATGTAGTTGTTTATCGATTCAGGTCCTTGTTCTATCCATAGATTTGTATAGTGATTAATCCATTCCTCTGTGTCGATAGACATACCGTACCTCTTTCTTTTTTATTTAATTGCTTCATACGTTTATAAGCTATTTCTAATCTATATCGTTTTCTACGTTGGATATTAATTTGTCCAAGGATTGTTGGTGGGCTTGTCTTAATATTTTAGGAGCATAATTACGTTTGTCTTTATATTTTGCTGCAGATTCTTCTGTTTGCTTGTGTACATATTCTTTTTATGTTTTTTCTTTTCCTTTATGGCATTCTCTATTTCCATATTCCATATTCTTAGTCCTGTCTTTTTGGAGAGAGTTTTTATTTGGAGAGTGATCTATTGGTTTTTGCCAAATACTTGGTACACCAAATTTCATTTTTCTGTTTTCTCCTCTATACCAGGCCTCGAGAGTGGATCTGCAACATCCACATACGACATGAGGTGTCTTGGTTTCACACAGGCATACCAAAATATGAACTGTATGCTAAGCAGAAGATATTAGCATCCTTTATTCTATGTTTTACTGCTTACGATTCCAAGTAAGATGCCACACACATAACAAAAACAGTCTGGATTACGCTTACAACAACGGAAAAATGCCATTATTCATCAATTATATGAATATGAAGCAGATAACATGCAGTTGAACCGTTTATGCATCTCATAGATAAAGTGTTTTAGCTAATATAATGTTAACCAATTAATTTCCTATAAGTGGGTATAAAAAGCAAAGAAACGATTATATAAATGTAGGAATATTCATTGTAGTTTAGTTGTGACCTAATTCATCCAAAACAAGCATAAAATTCACTTAAACAAGCAAAAGGTTTATTTTTGTTACAGGGTGTTATTGAATTTGGGGAAGACCCAAAGTCCTAGAATCGGTGAGTGCATCGCCCACCGCACACATCCGCCAGCTACTATTGCAGCAAATAGTTTGTGCGCTTCCTTGTTCAGTTATTCAATGGATTATTTCCTTGTTTTTTTTCTGATGTGAACGCTTTGTTTGAGGTCTGTGTATTCGAAGTACAACAAGTTTGAGCGAAGTAAGACGGATGACTTACTTCAAAAAATCTTTCCACCATATAAATTGCATATAAATTGAATTCTGATCAGAAGGTAAAATCAATATCATGTCTCACAGAAATATACGAATAATCGGCAAAGATGGCTCAGGGCATCAACTGATGTCACTGCAGTACCTCTGACCGGGAGGTCCTAGGGTTCGTTTCCCGACGGTGTCAGGATTTATAATTTTAAATTATTAATTGAACATTTGAATATTTTTGAAATTCACTACCTTTATGACATAATTTTAAACTGTAACTGTTATATAGATACTATTTATTGCTTATTTCGTCAGCTAAAGTAATTTTTGTATGTAGAAATAATCTACAAATGGATTTTTGAGAAGAAGTTGTGGATTATCTAAACTCGAACATATTAGAAACGAATAAATTGTCAAGGGAATGCAGGTTCAAAAATCAATTATAGACGAACTGGAAGCACGAAGGCTGAAATGATTCAGTTACATGAAAAGGCTTAATTGTGAGACGTGCCACAGAAAGATTTCCTTTAGACAGAAGAAAAAGAGGTAGACCCAGAGAGGAACGGCAAAATCAGGTTTTTAAAGACATTCAAAGAAGAGGTCGAGAAGGGAATGACTGGAATGATAGAGGGGTATGGAGATTGGGATGCGAGAGACGGTCGCAAGAGCTCTAAAATACTCGCAAGAAGAAGAAGAAGAAAATAATCTACTTATTTCGTTTCAAAATTAACGATGGAATGCGTTCGAATCTTTATCTTAGGGTTCAAGTGTTGTATGGGGAGTGTACACCGAGTTTACAGACTACCAGACAAATGAATGCGAGTCAAAGAGAAATAGCACCTGCTGATAGCCAACCTGCAATAAAATGAGCAATTTTCACTAAATTAAAATTATTTTCGGATTTGAAAGCGATATAACGTAGCGTTAATTACTCCATCATGAAGCACTCCTGACTTTACCCAGTCATAAACGGTAATGTATCTTGAGCGCTTGGTGGAAGCGAACATACACGGCCCAAGCCAACCACAACCACCTTTGTGTTCGGATAAAAAGATAATTTCTAATTAAAACATTTATTAAAAATAGTAGTCCGTTGTATTCAGATTGATACCCCGCACCAAACTTTTAAAGAAGTTTTCCCAAACTTCAGTGTAGTCAGCAAGAGAGTAAACATACGTTGCTAAACTTCTTTCCCATTCCCGGATTTGTTTACAACTCACACCGCCGTAGCCACCAAAACATCAGTAGCGTGATGATACGGTGCGGTGCCTCTAGTGTAATGTAGAGCACCCTCCTCCGTTTTCCTTATGTGAAATTACAAGGCAATTTCCGGGATGGAAGTTGCGTCACGCGTGTGCGTGCTCGTATGGCGTGTGTGTTAATTCGTGCGCGTGAGCGGAGGCTGCCTTTTAGGCGTTACACGCACCTGCAAAAGCCGACAGGATTGGCTGGCGCGCCTCCTAAGCCGTCGCTGACTCCTTTCGGTCTTTGTTATTTCAAGGCAGATTGTGAAAAAGTGCTCCACAATATCTGTGAGGACCTAGAATCAAAAATCCGGAAAGGAGATGTAACTGACCTCGAGTTTGTTCACACGAATTCGAAGGAAGGTCGTCGGAGAAAATGTGAGTAGAGCACTATCAAGAGGTGTATCTCACACTCAGAACAACGTGGCCTGTGGCTGAAGTAAATCAGCAAAATAGTACAAAACATTAAAGAGGGTGAAGGCAAGCAATGTGACTTCTCTCCATCTAAAATAAATTAATAACAAAAATGAAAAATAAATACTTTTTGGTACAAATTATTTATCTACAAAAAACGTAAATCGTGAACTAATACGTATGATGTCTTTGAAAGGCATATTCACCTCTTTCCAAAAATTGTTACAAAAGTAATTATTTTCCACAAAACTCACTGAATAAAAATGAACCACAGAGTATGACAGACCGGACGAACGGACGGGTAGACTGGCAAAGTAACGGACGGACGCAGTGTCGGACGGTCACAGTGTCGGACGGTCACAGTGTCGGACGGACGCAGTGTCGGACGGACGTAGTGTCGGACGGACGCAGTGTCGGACGGACGCAGTGTCGGACGGACGATCATTGAAAAAAATAACTTTTTTGATTATTCGAGCCCCAATTTGTGTACTTGCGAACAATTATGGAAATCAGTATTTTAAAATATTTACATAACCTTGTTTATACGACGGAGATACGGTTTTCGGTTTATATCGGAGAAACTAAAATGACAGATATGTTTATTTTATTTATTGGCAAAGACAGTTAAAAACTTTGGTGACTTGTTACAAGTAAAAGTTTATTCTGCTCACGTTTCCTTCTTTCTGGGGTCTCTACTTTAAGCCATACACAATACAGAAGAAAATTAGTGTTTTTGGCAAGAATTGATAAGAAAGTATTCGCTCCGGTGAATAAAAACTATTTTCAAAGGCCAATCAGTAATAGATTTGGGCTATTATCCTTCATCGTGCCCTTAAGAAATCGACTTCCTGCCACGACAACAAGGAGGACGATAATTTCAATAACTGTATTTCCCACTGAACTCTAGAAGGTGGACACAGTTAGTGAAGATACATTTACGCCCAGAAGCAAATCAGGGGGCCATCTCATCATTCGCTCAAGGGACCCTGATCGAGACGAAAATCATTGACCCAGAAGCTGAGGTACACCACTTTTTACAGGTTATTTGGAACTATACTGTCCAGAAAAATAATACATTAAGTATCACTGTTAAAATTAATATTAATTCCCTTTTTGATGCTCAGTATAGTGTAGTATCAACTCTATAAAAACAGTAATACAGTTATGCATATGTGTAATACGTCGATCTGAGTTGCTGCCTTCACGGTCAGGAAAGAACTAGGTTTTACAAAGTTTGTTTGCGTGTGGGAAATACTTCGCAGGTGCAAATCCAGTGGTGGGAAAGGCCGTTCCCACTGTTGTGATTCATTCCAAGCAGAAGCACGTTCTCTCCGAGTTCATGCCCCCGTGTTACAGTAGTTCCCAGCTGTTCTTCCTCGGTCTAACGTCATATCTAGATCTCGATTCTCACTTTCTCTCGGAAAACATTTAATATCTTCATCTCTAATATTTTAAGTAAAGTAGGTTTGTTTTAATCTTTTTCTAGTTCCTGTTCAATGTAAGATGTAATTATTATCTTATAATGTAATCATTAGGGAGCGAATGTCTCTGACTCCGCGTAATTTTCTCGATTGCTTCACTGGATAGCTAAGTGAAATTTCTTGACATTTGGTTAGAATATGCTGTATAGATTAATAGTAGTGCATATTAATATTAGTGCACAGTTGCCCGATTTTTCCTGTTGGTGCATATTCGTATAATTGTAGGGGCATATTTTGCATATTTAAAATAGACTTATCCATAAAACATTTCATATGTTCTAAGAAACTATCTCTGAGCGTCATGGATTCGAAAGAGCTTGTCAGAGATGTGTTTTTTTCTATAGATGATAAAATACTTGTGCATATATAGGATATTTCTTGATAACACATTTTTTGAACCAGTGAGAAGAAATACAAGACATAAAATGTAGTTTACTATGGTGAATATTCGCTTATTTTTCTCGCGAAGTGAAGTAGTATGTTTGCACAGAAATATATCTTTTCATTCCAAGCGTGCTTTTCCTGAATTTTAATAAGAGATGTTTATAGAGCAGATGATATATTGTTAATTTTAATTGCATATTAAAGTGGACATTTTAGAATTTTTAGGTCATAAATGCCTATTTCTAAAAGCATATTTCCAAAATTTTTAGATCATAAAAATCGGCTACCTAGCAATGAGTTTTGTTCTACAACATGTAAGTCATTATTTATTAGGGTTTCTTTGACTTTATGTATTTTTTGAAAAATGTCCAACATTGCCGTGATTAAATAAACTATGTTTATGCTGTTCATTCCCAATCAGCAAAACACAACATTTCTGAACTCAAACGGCTCACGCATGTTTTAGTGCTGGTTTGTGCATGTGCAAAATGCCATGGGAAAAGACAGACTCCATATTAGTACGAACCACGTTTGCATGATCGTTTCTTCACTACCGCTTCTAGGATGCTATGTGGAAAAAGTGCGATTCGGTATTATAGAAAGTCGAAATATGTTTAAAAACGTAATATCTGCATTGTCCAGTACTGCAAAGCAATGTGCCACAAACATAACAAAAACTTGTCAGAACTAGAAAATATATCTCATATATAAAATATTATAAGTCGAATGAAGAATAAGTAAAAACATTCTTACAGACAAGAATTCAACATGTTTAATAATGTATTATAGGCTATCCCTATTGATTTCTGTAAATATTACAGGAACCAATGAGAGAGAAGAATTAACGAAGTCAATAGTGCAGTAATCTCATTTTATATTGGCTGAACTTGTAATGTCACGCAGTATTATATACCACAATCTCAAAGAGTAATCTAGTTGCACAAATACTTGTACACAGTTAAAATACATTAACAGGAAAATATATTTGAAAATGTACCTATTTGTCAAAATGTTCTGTATTTAGTTTAGCGGTTCTGTATTTAGTTATGTCGGTTAAAAACGAAAATGATACAGAGTGAACTATAGCATTCGTGCATCCTTGAAAAGATTTTATCCAGAAAACAATGAAACACTTTAATGAGGCATATCGACATTACGATAAAAGGTATTGTTCATAATCGTAGGCAAAACGAACACGTTTCATGCACTGTAGAGCGTATCAAGAAACGAAAGTCGCAAATAAAGTGAGCTGCACGTTATACCACAGTGTACTAAACTCCTCAGGGAAGATGAGCACCGATCATAAACTGCATGTGTAGAGAGAATACTCAAAGTCTTCTATAGCATAGGTAGAAGCAAGTAATCAGTCCTATTAAAAAATATTTAAGCCATCTCTTTATTAATATGTCTGTAGATATGTATATAGACTTTAAAATTAAAAGTACATTACATACAGTTCATCCTTAGTGTCTCTATCTATATGTCAAGATCTGTAATTCATCTAAGATGTGCACGTTTCTTTTGGAGTAAGATTTAGGATTGACTGGCAATGAATATTCCAGAGTCTTGAATAATCCTCTAATCCATTGTATTGAAGACATATCTTTCACATCCCTAATCTCCATTGGTTCCGGCATAATTTTATTAAATATTTTGATTTGGGTATTTTTACATGCATCCTGCTTGGAAACACCTATTTTTTTAAAAAGTTATGAATTTGGATGTTCATGTCTTTCTTATGGCAGTGCCAACCATTACAATTTAGGCAATTGAAGGCAACTTACGCAGTTGTATTGTGTGATACCCCCTCCCCAAAAAACATTACTGCAAGAGAAAGAACTGAGATAGTATTCTCAACACCAATCTTACCTATCTAGTACCGCAAGCAAATTGTATACAACTGCTAAATCAGACTGTATCAAACTGCTACGGCGTGTTTATGTTTGTCAGTTTTACTTTCTTGCAAATAACATGTGTAGATAGAAAATAATGTAATTTTGAAAAAAAACCTGTTATTTTTGTCAGAAACAGCACTTTAGGTCCCTGATACTGTAAATATGGATAATGTTTGTCCCTGTAT
This sequence comes from Acheta domesticus, assembly GCA_031308135.1. Lineage (NCBI taxonomy): Eukaryota > Metazoa > Arthropoda > Insecta > Orthoptera > Gryllidae > Acheta > Acheta domesticus. The sequence continues at coordinate 251,706,784 of JAHLJT010009436.1, read as the reverse complement.
GTAATAAAGTACATCCTCTTTGTAATCAGAATAGTCAGTGTAGTTAGAATTGTGAGGGTCCTTGATACCAAAACGTTGGTTTACAGCAAAATATTTCATCGTCCGACCGTCTATCCGTTTCCTTTCCGGCGGATAATTCATCTATCATCCCGTCCGCCCGTCCGACAATCTGGCTGTAAGGCCGTCTGGCCGTCTGGCCGTCTGGCCGTCTGGCCGTTTAAAGGGTTGTCTCCAAAGTTCATACTCAAGGATCAATGTGGCTGAACTTGAAATCCGGCGAGTTTGAACCCGATGTCATGTTTTTTGCTGCCTCCTACCTTACTGCCTCCTACTTTACATACAGCTTCAACATTTTCAAAATTTTCTCAAAATGTCATCAATTTGTTAAAGTGTTTTTCTCGAATAGAACAAAGGACGATTTTATAAATGGGTCAAACCTCATTTTAGTTCAACTTTAGATTTTCGAAAATTGTAATTTTTTAATTTTTTCAGCATCTTGCTGCAACTACACAAGTAATGATAGATCTTTCTTCAGTATGTATTCTCTTTTTCAAATTATCTGTAAATAAGGTCAAGTGCTGTTTTTTTCAATTTTTAAAACCCTGTTAATAAATAATTCAATTTATTTCTAAATTTAAGCACACATTTTTAATAAAAAATAATTTCAAAATACTTTGGCGTAAATTGACGTGAAATGAAGGCAATTTTAAAACCGAGATTTTCTCAAATTCGGCTGCAATTTAAATTTTCTTTAGCCTCTTTGAGTGAAGAGAGCTACATGTAGTGATTAGCATGTCATAAACGTTATCTTGTCTTTTATTATTTCAAACATTTCAGAAATGTATAATATAATACACCCCTGTAATATACTATAACAGGGGTGTCAGCTTGCAAGGCGTCAAGAGCCACAAAATAAAATCTTCAATTTGGTTGCGGGCCATATCTACATTACTCGGGTGATCCACACCTGACTCCGTCGATCACTTTGCTCGGCTGGTCGGAAACAGGGGGAGGGGACGGAACCATGCCTGTCAAACGCAGTGAAACACATTGAGATCATCAGCGGCAGCATGGATTAGGCTGATCTAGCCTGTTCCGGTAAAGTTGCCCGGTCTGGCTTATTACAACTTTGCTTGTCAGTCAAGTGAATGTGTCCCCTGGCTGCGTTACGGGCGCTGCGCAGTGTTAGCACGGTGGTTGGGGCTGCCAACCTTACTGCCTCCGGCCTGCAGGATTTCTTTAGGGTTTTCTCTCTTAGAAGAACTGGCTATGCCTGAACAGCTCCTTCCGCTCTTGGTTATCTGTTAGGGTTTTTCTTTCCCTTATCCCAGTGCCCGTTTTAAGGCGCCGGAGACACGCCCTCGCCCTTCTCTCATTAGCTACTCTCCGAGTTTTACCTCAGAGAGCTTCCAGGGGCCACCACAAGGAGGAGAGAGACTGGGATTGCTGAACATACTCCGCTCTTGACCGCTGTTCTCAAACTTCTGCTGTCGGAGTACCGCATTACAGGGGGGCATCTCTGGCATTTAGTAGTGTAGGCCTATGGGCATTTACCTACACCACCCCAGGGTCCTGGTCAACCTTCGACTCCCAACACATTGAGGTGATTTCCAATTTCTGAATTTACTAGAAAAACAACTCTTTAAATGTAAACTTAATCTATTTTTACTTTAAAGGCGGCTTTTTATCCCAGAGGAGCTCTAGCGCTGGGCGCACAATGATCTCACCCGCAATGGAAGAAAAAATCTTTCACTTTTGACTAAAACCCTTTCCCGGCCCGCAATTAATGACATCGCGAGCCGCATGCGGTTCGCGGGCCGCCAGCTGGAAAACTCTGGGCTGTAGTATTATTTAACAGTTAAAAATAATATCAGAAAATACGTTGCAGTTGTAGCGCTACTAGTTTCAGTTGTGTTTATTCCAACTAGAAAGAAAAAAATCGCAGTTCGAATTGAAATTTCATAGCTTTCATAGGCTTCTTATTTTTTCATTTGTCATATTTTTGTCACTTACCGTTTAAGTATTTTTGTAATATTTTATGACAATTTGAAACTATTTGCTTTTCACTCAGCTCACTAAATATATTATTCATTGCAAATTTTTATTTAACTTCTCAGAATGGTAGCTTAGTCAGTGATTTAACGTCTCTGGATTTAAGTAGAAAGGTGGTCTTAGCGCTGTGCAGAGTGGGCGGTTTGAGAATCGACTGAAAGATGATAGCTCCTTCTTTTCTCAATTTCAAAGCAGAGGGAATTCTGGGAAGGAAATCCATCGCTTTAGCGTCACTGTCCAGGAGTTGTGGATCGTTAAAAGAAAGAATGTGAAAGCAGAAACAACAACTTTCGTTTTTAGCAACACTATTATTTACAAATTAATTGAAATATATGTTGTAATATTTTCACTAAATCGACATTTTTACATTTATTCATTTTTCTTTTTTATTTCCTGAATAGTAGATCCTACTTAAATTATTCACATTTCACTTTATATTAGAAATACTAGAGAAAAAATGTCGTAGTTAAGATGTGTGATATTCTTTTATATTTTAGGTTGCAAATGATTGCTTATTTTTCACAATAGCAAGCTCGTAAATTTCCGGATTTTAAACGATTTTCAAGAAGATAAACAAACAACATCTAGAAAGTTATTACAAACAAAGTTGTAAGTGGTATTTTGCAAATTCCATTCATATCATCAAAACTGCTCCTAACTCCCTTCAATGGACTGTGATATAATGAATAGTGATGAGAGGGAACAGCATCTGGAAGGCGCGCGGTCCGTACCCTTGAACCTCTAGCATCCATAAGAAGTGGATGAAAGAAGAATAAAAGCGATTCGTCATTGCAGCCCACCTTACAAGTGAAGACGGTGAGAATAAAGAACAGTGTCTGCCAATATTATCACAACTGTCAGCATCGCAGAAATTTGTTTACGCGCATTTATATGCTACATCTTTGCCGCTCAGGTTGACAACTGTTTTCTCAGAATAAATAAGATTCATAAATCGATTTATTCCCCATGCCATCAATTCCTCAACTTTCTTCGTCGCATTCCTAACGTTGAAAAACCACCACAGCACGAAGTCTTCCTATCTGCGGATCTATAGTAATGCACTTGCCATCACATATAGTAACGCAGGAAGTATAGTGAAAGAAGAAAACTGAATTAGTTTGTAAACATGTCACCACGTTCATCACAAACGTGGTAATCCCAATAATTCAATGAATCCTAACTGCGAACGAGTGGCCTGGACGCTGAGATCTTTACGGGTTCCCGTCTTGAGGGCCTCGGTTCAAAGGGAACCGGCATGGATGTTTGCTTATGAGTTGTGGCATGGTGAGGATCTTCTAACCACTCTCACTTTTCCACTCTCACTCTTGCATATTACCCGACCTGGTGGCTTAGGGGCTTCAGGTACGGTAAGTCTGTGGGCTCGAAACCCGCGTAAAACCGCGCCATGGTAAATCACGCTATAACAATATATTCTGCCCAAAACCTGACTGATACGTTAATGCCATGTACACGATGCCGTTAATGTTTCCATGAATCCATGTACGTAGCTTTAAATAAATATACTTCCATGTTTCCATGTACATTAAATGAATTATTATTTATTTATTATTCCTTCATTCATTTCTCAGATTGAGAGGGAGGGTGTTTCGACATACTACTATTCAGAGCCCACCATAAATATCGTAAATCATTGAATAATACGTTCGGAGAACAAATGAAATTTCAATATTACCTATTTGGCCTATATTAGCGTGCGTCTTGCGTTCTATATGATAGAAGTAAGATTCCCTCTTTGAATATTTAATACAGAAAAATCTGACCACAAACACCATACCTATCTCAAGAACCGTGTATTGTAACGATTTTAAAATCACACGTATTTACTAACACAATGGGCCCCACATTGGGCACGCCAATTCGTAAAGATTTAATAATATTTTTAATATTTAATATAATACCACACTGTACATAGCCAAATTCGAATGAATTTAAATTGTTATATTTGAAAATATTTAGTAACACAATGTGCTCGTCTTTGTGCAAATAAATCTGAAATATGTTTGCAATTCTGAATTTATACGTGCTTGAAAATATTTATCGTAGTTATTTATTAATGCCTGACTTCCGTGTTATTTATAATTAAATATTTATTACGTTGGCCAACGTCCCATCCAGTGCAAATTGGGTAAATGCTGAAAATGTATTCTGTTAAGAAAAATAGAATATGGTTGATGTGCGGAATCTATCTATAAATAAAAATCAGTCTTTATGTTTCGATAACACAATTACATTATTTATTGCTGCAATTTTTATATATTTTTTTAAAATTTATTTATTTTAGGTCGCATCAACTACAAGGTTATTGGCGGCCACACCAATTACAATATTACTCAAATTTAATTTTAGATCTCCAATACAACACTAAATTGTTACAATACCACAATTCTACAAAAATTCAATACAACACTGTTCACAATAATTAACATATTAGTTTGACCTCAAATTTCCGACATAATACCAACACTAATTTTCATATCTTACAACATTTTGCTTTCTAAATTACTTTCGGCATGCCATCAAATTGAATATAAATTTTGTTGAATATAAAAGACCTTTACTTTAAAAAATTGTCTAATAATTTGCGAAAAATTATTTGGCTATCTTGCCAGATGTTTTTCGTTGTGTTTACGGTTTGTGAAGTTGATGACCTCATAGCCCGCGCTGCCAAAGTGAAGAATCTTCCCCGAAGAATCCCGTCGGCCATCAGTAATCTTCTGGTCTTCTTTCTGGACGTTGATATTACGTTAATGTCCCAAATCTAATATTAAACAATTTACACTATTCACATAAAATAATTACTCGCGAATGCCTCAGGTGAACATACTTTCTCGAGACTACTTCCGATCACCATACCTGTTACATCTGTTGAATTACCAATATGACAAGCTCGCTTTGCATATGCTCGCGACGGTGACTAAATATCTTCTGCCAAAATTACTGCTTCAAAAACCATGTTACCTCCGTTTTTGTTTTCTTTCCATATTTCTGTAAGTAGTGTCGCTACTTGCTGTAAATCGTTTCGCGATAGTCACTAATCTTGACCCGACCCATACGCCTTTACTAAAATCTGTTACCATTGGTTGTCTTATCTTTCTTGTATTTTGTCAGATGACACTTGCGAAATAAAAATTTATATTCTATAAACGTCTACGTCCCAAAAACACAACTGTGTTTTGTACGTCCTAGGAATTTCCAGTGTTCCATATTTATTGTTTATTTCGGATTCGAATATTTCTAAGTCCTAATATTTACATCAAAATATTTGCATCTAAAACTTCAATGTCCAAGATGGCTACGTAATGTCCTCTTTGTAAATGTAACATACCACTCCTATGCTATCATTCTAGGGTACCAATATTTCTAAAAGAGCTATTATTTCATAGTATTTTACTCAATATTTCCCATGAGATATCGCTCAATATTGGAGTTGAGGTGTCTCAATATTGGAGTAGAGCGTGTGAAAGGAAAATGAGGTTCCGCAGCCATGGAGTTGAAATCCATCCCGGATGCATTGCTTTGCGTCATTATAACTAAATGTCACTTGGAATATGGCAGTATATAAATATAGTGGCAGAATTTAAAAAAACTTGGCCACAATGAGGAGGTTATCTGGAATAAATTTGGTCAGTTCGACAGAAAATAAACAAGTAGCAACAATAACACTTCAGAACAAAAGAAAAGGCTTCTAAACGTTGAAGAGAAATGGGAACGATCATATTCGAACACCAAAATACCCTCCTATCACAATGCTCGCTTCATTCCATTTAAAAGAGAACCTCTATTATGTTCAGTCCCTTCAGAATTCGCGATCGACGCTGAATGAACACGAGCGGGCACAATGAAGCGGGATTGGTTTTGCCAGAGGAGGAATAATAGTTTGAGCGGTCCTGTCCAGCAAGATCAAAGCTTGCTCTCTGGCTAAATTACCACAAGCTGCCCGGTCGAAACACACACTCAGTCCTAGTGCGACAGCTGACTTCATAGGGGGCTCTTAGCTCTTACCGGACGATTACGTGAAGCAGGGGTATGTGAAACTATTCTGAGTGAAGCTGCCCGTGAAAGCATCAACAGCGTCCGTATCGTGTGTAAAGAGAACAGGCTCGTCGTCGCGATGTTTATGAAGTGATTGCACAACAACTTAGACTGGCGGTAGAATGCTGTGAATATAGAAGGAAAAGTAGAGCAGCGGCAAACGAAAGAAATCGAAGGCAGCAGTGTCTTGGCGTTACAGACCAACTGGGAACAGGAAACATCTGACAAGATAACCGCGCGAAGCGAGAGTTTGGTTTTTACTATGAAATGCTGCACGTTTACTTTCAACAACTTATTCCGTCAACATTTATACAAGATAATTCGTTGTCCATTCTTGAGATGCTGTTGCGGTCAGAATCAAGTGTTAATTCCGGCTACCTGTAGCCTCTTATGTCGCGATTTCAGAATGAGCACGCTACGAATTTGAATGGCGAAGAATCTAGCAGGTAGCCCGACTGTTAAGCGTTCTTTTATCAGCAGATACTTGTACAAGCTTTGTTTGTTTTTGAGTGAACAAACCTTACAAGCCTTTACAAACATTGTGTAGTAATGTGTAATGATTCTTTATAATAGTGACGTGTAGTACATTCGAGATAAAATGAGTGTATGTTAAAGGAGCAAAAAAGTACACGGATTGGTTTCTTGTTTCTGTTGCCGGAAGATCATAATACATTCACGTTTAAAATTTAAAAAAATCTCTTTTAATCCTTGGAGAGAGATCGTAATGAAACCGAAAAATTTCGATCGTTGGCAATTCCAGAGTTACATCTCAATAGCAGAGTGTTAAACTCAAACATGAATTTGTTATAAGGGCAAAATTCCGAAAATTGAATTAGTGAAAGTCTAAAAAAATTTCATGTTCACTTCTAGCTATCACCTTACTCCGGTCATTTTGTACATTTGAATAAAACATCCACAACTCCAGCAACTCGTGGGCACGAAAACTCCTGGGTACAGAGAGATTAACTATAAGATGGAACCGCTTTGACAGCTACTGTTTGTCACTGTTGGCAACATATCTGCAGATTATGGTTATATACTCATTTTCTCAGAGCGTTCGTTTACAGTTAGCTCATTTGTAAAAACAGTGAACCCTCATTAACACGAATTCCACGGGACCAAAATTATCGGAAGACGTGTTATAAAAATTCGTGTAATCTGAGTATTCTAAATGTTCGTATTACCGTAATCCTTTGCCACAACCGAAGTTTTGTTTGTGTTACGGCGAAATTCGTGTTAAGCGAGTTCGTGCTAACAAGGGTTTACTGTAGTTTCATTACCATCTTTTGCATTGTCATCGCCCTGCATGACGTTCATTTGTTTCCCGACCTGTCACACTGGTTCCTTCTTAGAGTAACTCTTCTGCATCTGGAATTGTCCCACCCTTTGGGGAGCTGAACGTAGATCGAGTCCAGAGATTCGCTCGCCCAGCCTCTCGCGTCTCGGGCTCCGCGGGCGCCGCCCCCTCCCCTCCCCTCCCCCCTCCACGTGACCTTCCCGCGAGGGGGAGGGGCATGCGCGCGGCGCCGCTGCGGGTGGCGGGCCTGCGCGGGGGGCTGCTGCAGCCGCTGCGGCCCCGCCGCCCGCCCCCACCCGCGGCGCCCCCACCGCCGCCCGGCGCCGCCGCCGCCGCCGCCGCCACCGCCGTTTATAAGCGCCGGCACGGGCCGCCCGCGCGTGCTGGGGGCAGCTGCCACACTCGTCCTCCGCCAGCCTCCACGGCCGCCTCTGCCTCCGCGTCTCCGCCAAGGGATTGGCCGCGTGCGCCCGCGCTAGCCCTTCGCCGCCCCGCCCCCGCGAACGCGAGCGCCGCCCTGCAGCGCGCCAACACGCCCGGCCGCCGCCGCCCTCGCCGCCGCAGCAGCAGCAGCAGCAGCGCAGACCACGCGCCGCGCCGCCTCAGCCGCGGCCTAGCCACTCGCACCAGCAGCAACAGCGCCGACATGCCGCCGCAGGAGAACGCCGCCCAGCAGGGCTCCCCCGACGCCCCGCGCGCCCTGCCGCCCGACGCCGTGCCCTCCGACGCCAAGCGCCCCGACACGCCCGCCCCGCCCACACCGCCGCCCACATTGAAGAAGGCCCCACAGCTGCTGGCGGTGCCCGGGGACGGCCCCTCCCCGCCCACCGCCCCGCCCTCCTCCCCGCCGGCCGCCCCGCCCAAGGAGCCCGTGATGGACTTTGACGACCTGCTGCCGTACGTGGGCGAGTTCGGTCTGTACCAGAAGTTCCTGTTCCTCATGATGGCGCCGTTCGCCTTCTTCGTGGCGTTCGTGTACTTCGCGCAGATCTTCATCACGCTGCTGCCGTCGGGCCACTGGTGCCGCGTGCCGCAGTTGGAGGGACTCAACCTGACGCGCGAGCAGAGGTAAGAGGCCGGCGCGAGCACTGCGCCGGCGCGACGAATGCGCGGGACAAACGCCGGCCACGGCGACACACACTCCCCGCTGTTGTCAGTTCAGTGGCATAAAGGGTAGCGTATCGGGCTGTTGTACCTGAGTTGGCATGTGAGTGGCGCGTTGTCATACAGGCAACATTGACTCCGGTACTAGCCCGGATATCTAGTGGCTCTGAACTGGCAGGGAGGCTCTAGACTCAGGCATTGTATGGGGAGGTTGCCGCGACGGCTAAGTGCGATCCGGTGGGATCCGGATGTTGGTCGGAAGGTGTCCTTGTACACCCGACGAGGGTGCGGGTAGAGGCTAACGCCTAGGTGCCCACACTGTGGCTTCGACCCCCTAATAAAGTACAAGTGCTGGAGTAATAAAAGCACGCATACACATATGTACTTGAGTATGCGAGTTCAAATCCGACCGAAACCGTGGATTTCGGGGCGAAAAAAATCCTTCGGAGTAGACGTAAAGGCGGCTGTCCCATGTTGTAGATTTGCTGCATGTAAAAGATCGTCGAGCCAATGCTAAATTCAATAGCCTGTTTCGTCGTCAGAGTGATACCTTCTTCTCCGCTACGTAGTGAAAGGAGCGTAGCGAAATTCGCGTGGACAGACGGAAGAGCAGGCCTGTGAAATTAAATATGGTGAACTCACGCGGACTATTTCATGCGTTTCATTGCACAGCATTCACTTGAATGGGTTATTTGCTCTAATTTCCTTATTCACTTGTAAACGGTTCTTTAGACCATGTAGTAGCATAGCTATCGGAATAACAATGTGACCAATATTAAACGTTTTAAATAGTGAATGCAAGACAACAGAGTAAATAAAACATGATTTTAAGTCATTTTATCACTTCCACATTGAAAATAGATCGTGCTAATTCGTTAATTTGTTCGAAAGCTACGTGACTACTGAGAAAAGGATAAAGTTAAGTGTGAAAAAACCGTAATCCTGCTTCCTTCGCACAAACGATGCAAAGGTCGGTCCTTCGAGGCAGTGTTCCCTGGAGACGTTAAGTTCTTTTGTATTTTACAATTTTTAAATAGTTCTCATGAGACATTGACACTATCTCGCTGCTTAAACCTTGTACTCCTAATATCATTCAGAATGTAATCAGGTTGCTCGTTTATTTTCTTTTATTTACACTTGAGCGAGCAATATGGGGGGAAAAATTGCTCGTTGAAGTATCCCTTTTCACAAGTAGTGACTTCCGGGAACATCGCCAAATATTGTATTCTATTTTTAAACATTTTTAATATTAGTTTCCATAGAAACTTTTATTTTATTTTTTATTTATGTTCATTTAAATTTTTCTCTAAGAAGCCATAACGGATTATTTTTATGTAGTCCCTATGCAACAACTACTAAGAGATGAGTCTTCGTCTGTGGAAAACAGTACCGGTGTGGAAAACAGGTACGGAATATTGCAGCAGTGCTTTCGTAAAAATAATACCATCCAACTTTTGGTATTTCAAAAGTGTCCAAAATTAGTATTGCAATTTATATTCGAATGCCCCTCCATAGTCCAAGAGTCAGTTAAGATACGTTTTGTACACAAAATTTGATGTATATGGGTAACAAAGACGAAAACCGAAGGAATTTGGGTATTATGATGCAAAACATTGGGATTACTGATATTGATTTCAACACCAGATGAAATTTAATGTACTTATAATTGTCACTGAACAACTTTATTTAATTGAAAAGTTATAACTGTATACTTCAGATACTGCTGTTTTTCAAAACAAAGATTATTTTGAAATGAAGTTGAGGACAAACATTATTTTGGACAAAGATTATTTCAAAACAAAGATTATTTTGAAATGAAGTTGAGGACAAACATTATTCTTTTTCATTAAAAAGATTCTCTCTCTTCACATTTTCTTTCAACACTTTTGACTCTTAAAGATTGTCTGCAAGCGTGAATCAGAAGGTTTTGAAAAATAAATAGTGTTTCTAATACTTTGACTACTTCATTCAACATTATTTACTTACATTTTGTCATTCCCTTCTATTATGGCGTGCTACTGCATTGGTGTCCAAAATCTCGAACTCGAAGAATCATTTTCACTTAATCGAATGGTTGGGCCATAGGCGGACGGTCGATTCAAAGTGTGAGAATGGGCGCGAAGAATGTCACATTGATTAGAAACTATTCCGCCTTAAGGATCGTAAAGCAAAAATACACTTCGAATTAAGATACAGATGTAACTCAATATAACTATTTGGCTTATGTCCAAAATACTCGATGTAGGATATAGTTTACTGAACCTCACTCTTGTGTTTACAACCAAAGGTTCAAAATAGAAAATCGCTGCCGAGATATAGAACAAGTACCAACTTGATAAAAACTGGCAGTTCTAGTTGAACATAAAGATTAGGCAACCTCTATCGTGTTTCAGACTGTTTTAACCAAAAGCTACTAGGTAGCATGGGTTGCTCGATTTAAATGATAAAGCCGTGTCTTGTCTAGCGAAGTAATGGGGCGAATTTAAATAATATATTAGTTGTTTTTTTCCCTGTGACTATCTCTCATATATCCTCGTTTATTCAATTTAATGAGAGATTAGTTCGTTTTTTTGTCCTAAGTGGTCAAATGGTTGAAGCTAGTTCTAAAGGGTGTTTTGTTTCATTTGCATAATGACCCAGTGGCGCTTGCCCTGGTGATCGGCCGCACGCTTCACTTAACGATTAAATAACCTCTGTCCGTTGTATAAAGACTCATCAAATTGCCTAGCGCTTCTGTCACGCAAGCCTAAGATTTCTCAGTCTACAACTGCATGTGCGAAAGTGAGATTCACATGAGATACCGCTGTCAGTTGAATATACAGTAGAAGAGTCTAAGAGCAATTACTGTTAATAGAACTGACTCAAGCCGATTGCCCTCAATACTTCATAATGAGCGACTTCAACCAAACACAAGACCTTGACACTTTTGAGATTTTGTTTATGAGTCAGCAAAATGCAAAATCTTCCTAAATTCTATTAAAAAGGAAAGACAACAAACATACTCCTCAAGACAGTATTCTAAGTGACGATCTTACGAACAGGTAAACACTGTCTAAAAACGTTGGCCGTTTTGATCACTCAGAATGGCATTCCAAAATTTAAAATATTTAAAACCTTCAAAAAGGAATAGAAGGTTTTCAAATCAATCGACGGTAATAATTTGTGCAACAAGGGACTTAATCTTTTATCTTTCCGAGGGTTAAACAAATTGTAAAACGATCATTATCCATACAGACATCAACAGAATTGAACTGATTTAATGTAACGATTACCGATCTCACCATTTAACACAATAATTGGACGGTGTTATGCATCAACCAGCTAAGCGCCGTTTTTGAAAAACATTAGATATGGACGCCATCAGGTGCATTGGACCATGTTCTAAGTATACGCAAAAACGCCATCAATCACATCAGGGATTTTATGTGTCGCAACAACCGACCATAAACTTAGATCTTCAAATCAGCTGTTCTTAATTTCACATTATGCAGGTTAGCGCCATATATTCCACTCATGTTTTTGTAGTTTGGCGCTTCAATGAATGAAATAATTACATTACAGTTTTTAGAGCTGAAAATGTAATAAAACCTTTGAACACGATTATCTCAAAACTTGTATGATGTCGCATAGCCGGTTGATGCATAACACCGTCCAATTGTTTAAATGAAAATAATTATTTTCATCATCAATATGTTAAATATTACTTGGATTACGTAACTTTAATATCATGATGATTACTCGACTAAGAAAACGAACCAAATCTAAGAACCGCCAATGTTTATTCCTTGATCACACTGAAGCGGGAATTTGGTCCATGGCGCGGGATCATTTCGCACTGTGCGGCGCCGGTGCGACCTACGCATACGGCCCGCTTTCTCCGCTGCTGGGTGGCGGCGGCGGCGGCGGCCGCGGCGTCCAGCGTCGGGTGCAAGCCGTCGTCGCCCACTGGCACCTTCACGAGGCCGCCGCCGTCGCCGCCGCCGCGGCGTCTAGCCCAGACTGGATTAAGATTGCGTTAGCACCGGATCGCGGTCATTATCGGACTTCTGTGGGAAAGATTGTGTTTCTGCACTACAGCTACCGCTCTTCGGCGCAGAGGAGGGGAGTGTTGACGCATGAAGCTCGGAGTGAATGTGAGTGGACGTTTCGGGAATTGTTCGGTGAAATTTTAAAATTGGAGCAAGCGATGCACCCACATTGGTGAAAAAGGAGCAGTAGCGTTTAGGAGAATGTATGTGATTGCGAGGCTGATTCTGAATTGCTTAGATACTACCCCTACTCATTGATAAGCCTTACTTTCACTTTTTTGTGTTTGAAGAAATAACCAATTTTTATTTTGAAGGTAGAACCAGTGAGTTTGAGGTTGAAGACTGTTCCATCTCAGCGTTCTGTCATTAGTCTGATGGTTTTGCATCTCTATTGGCTTTTTCCGAAAAATGTGTGCTTTCCTGGTCACATAGAGGTAAATTCTTCCCTTGACCTATCACAGCCTTATTTTGTAGTGTTTGAAGTTTTTAATTAGTTTGGGTGTCATATGTTTAGATAAGACTAATTTCTAGTTATCGAAATGTAATAATAGTATCCAATGATCATTGTGAGCACATATTTACAGAAATCGTGATTAGATTTCTTATCGCCTATTAAATGACAAGCCATGTTAAATATTAATTCCTTTTCATTCAATTTCATTCATTTAATTCATTATCATTTATGACACTCAAATGTATATATTTAATCCCCTTTCACTTTTGTAGAAAAATCTATTCGTATTCTATTGGTTAAAACTTTGTGGAAATTTGTGAAAAATATTGTCACACTGTGGTATTAGATGGTTTTGCGTGCCAGTAGAAACAAACGTATTTTCTGCGTGGAAGTTCAATGAATTCCCATGCCGACATGCTCGCCTGCACCAACAAACCGGTTCTCTCCACCTGTGCGTCGAGCGCCTACGAATTTCTCACGTCACGTCACCTAATTGACCGGTGCACGTCTTCCCACCCCATTCAGGTCATTCTGGGAAGCAGGGGCACGTTATTCCTCCATACGTCACGATTTTTGCTGGAAAATACGTTACCGTAAAGCTTTGTTGGCTGGAATGGCCATTTGCGACCAACGAAGTACGTACGTTGAACATATTCCGTGAATCATTAGTCTTCACAAAGTACGACGCTTAAAAAACAAGTAAAAATTTTGAATGATGTATTTCATTGAATAGAATAGTATGTGAGTAATTTTTATTTCTTGATGCTTCGAAAAATGCAAATGCATACACGCTCTGCATTTGTGGATTTCTTACTTTGACCGAAGAATGCTAATATGTTGAACCTTTCAAGCATTTTGAAGCTATTGCAGAAAACTTCAAGTTATGATAGCTAAAGAGTATTTCGAGGCAAATTTTTGCATTTGTTCAGTTCTAGTGAAAATTCGCTGTAAGAAGGAATGCAATTATTCCCGGACTATTGTGTCGATATTTTCTTGTGTAATTTTTATTTCATACTTATTTGTGCTCCGAAATGTTTCTGTATTCTCAAGTGAAGTATCAAACGTCTAAAATGATTTCTCATTCAATAAATACATGGTTTCTTCCATGATTTTTTGAAAAGCATTTTACACAAAAAGGTTTCTTTGTTGGTAGTGTACGTAGCACCTTTGAGAATGAATGGCGGTGTGTTATCTAATGCTAAGACTATCCGTCAATAGCAAACAAAAACAATGCAACACCGAGACATCGCCCTTGAAATGTTTGTGGTGAAAGTTTCAAAACTGAACGCTCTTCATGTCTCGCCTCTCTTTTGTAAGTTACCTTATGATGATATTCTATTAAGGGTGTTAGTATTTACCCCTGAGTATATATTCAAAAATTAAACTACTCTTGCTATTACTCAGATGCGAATTGAATTTTTCTGACCGTTTTAAGTGCATTCTACCATGGGATAAAATAAGCACCAATGGAATAATTAGCAATTGTTTCTTCTATTAATTTTCAGTGACTCCATACAGCAATGAAAACATTGCTTATTTAAAGTTGCGAGATATATCTCCTCGCATTGATAGATACACGAGACTAGATGTAATAAACTTTATTTGTTTTCGGAGTCACAGGTACAACTCATACCCTGGCAGGCTGACTTTTCTCAAAACTAGCGATGCTACAATATCACATACTTTTTCGCATTATTTCTGAATTTGGAAATTTTCAATAATTCAGCGACATTTTAAGCGTGTATTTCAAGCGTGCATTTTTTATAAATTACATTAGCTTCAAGCAAAAATTACTCGCAAATTATTCATGTTTTTTCAAAAAGTTACGTCTTTTTTTAAAAATCTTATGTTTGAGAATATAGATGAAGAAATAATTTCTAACATCAATATTGTAATTTTGAAATGTTAATTATTTGCAATTTTTGCAAGAAATAATTTTGAGTTGTTATTGAGAAGTTAATTGTTTAAAAATCCTCTAATTTTTACGCAAGGTTACGCGAAAACTACACATATTTTCGAAAAACAGTACAGAACATTTTAACTATCTTTGAACAGCAGGTATTTACGAAAAAAATATTCTTCCATATTGTAGTTTTAGAAAGTCGCCGAAAATGTAGGAAGTCGTCGATTCGTTCTTGTGGATGAACGAGGGATTCTGAAATAAGATTGCTGAAATGTAATACCAGTGATTACAGGAAAACAAAACCACATAGTAAGCACATCGTCCCGTAGACAATTCGAAAGATCACGAATGCCGAAGAAAATGGTGCTCAACGTAATTAGAGAGAGCAATTGTGCTTAGGAATGTTTACGAATTTGCTTCCTTACTAACATCAAACCATATTTAAATGGCAGCAGTTGAAAAGTTAGCTATTTTAACAATATTTAGTATTAGATTCACAACGTATTCTCTTTGCCTCTCAAAAGCCACTTACTAAATTATCAGATTTTTCTGATGAACTTTTGTAATTTAAGACTCTTGAGCCACATCAAACTAAAATGGTATATTCGATATATAATTTTGGGCTCATATTCGATTTTAAAGTTCATTGAAGTTTTTAGAAGCACGCGCTGTTGCCATTTTAGATAAACGTTTCTTACCAATAATTACTCATTTAATTGTTCTTTGGAAAATTAAAGAATAATTCACAACGTTTGTACACAATATGCACGTTCTTATCCTGTGTGACCTTTTGCATTCTACTTCTCTCTTACATGAAGGTTGCCCTTTCATTTACGTGTAAGGTGTTCTGCTTTTCCCTGCTGGTCGATGGGTCGTATCGTACTCGGAAATTCCTCAGAGTAGGCCCACATATATTTACTATATTTAATTAAGAGGTGAGCCAAAAATATAATTAAGATCCACACAAATTCAGATTTGAGATGTAGCAAATACAATATTTGACGGATTTTTTTCCCCAAAACTTTGGGGCCAAGAACATCCGAAAAGTTTTTTTTTTCTTACCACTTGATGAGAAAATGCAGACCTGTGATATGAAATGAAAAGACATTTGCTCACACAACCTAGTGGTACGATCAACTTAAATAACTCAAAATATGGCTTATGACTCATTTATTTAATTCTTGAATTCACGACCACACTATTCATTCAAATTAAGAGTTAACGGGTGTTGGCCACTTAAGGTCGTAGTGTGCCTACGTTTTGGAAGTTCATTGTTCCTTCCTCGGAGCTGTGGGACACTCAATTCCACTGTTCGAATATATGTAAGTGAGAAAGTTGGATAGAATTTTAAAAAGTGTTTATTTTTAACTGGTACGTTTTGGCTTGTTATTGCCTTCAATACGGAGCTCGTTACACACTGCATTACTTATCTGGATAGAAAGGATCGTGGTTACGAGGGAAATATAAAACGGTTAAATGTTCTCTTATGGAGGGAATTACGGGAGGGACATATGAAGAAAAGAAACCGAATCAAGTTAAGGACTAGTTCATTAGTAAACTCGGGCAAAGGCTCTCGATCATTAGAACCCTTATAACGCCCTTGGTGCATACACAACTATTAACAATGAGTGTTTTTGTCTATTCAACTTTGTAACATGCCTATGTACTAACTGCAATTATGTGTCCCATAGTCTCAATGAGGCAACAATAAAGTTCGAATCGTTGGCAAGCTAGCAATTTAATTAAGCGACCAACACCCATTAACTAACACTAGAACTAACTTATTTACAGTAAACCCTCATTAACACGAATTCCAAGGGACCGAAATAATCGAAGTTCGTGTTATAAAAATTCGTGTTAACCGAGTGTTATAAATGTCCCAATTACCAAAATCCCGTGCCGAGACCAAAGTGTTGTTCGTGTTACGGCGAAATTCATGTTAAGCGAGTTCGTGTTAACGAGATTTGACTGTATTTATTTACGTCAAGTTCAAATTTTTCCCACGCTCCGTTGGGCCCATTCGTCTCCTTTCATTTTTGTTGTTGCTTTTTTGTTGTTTTTTAGTTGTTTTTTCGTTTTTTTTTGTTTTGTTTTTGTCTTTTTTTGTTGCGTCCCGCTGACCAGGAGCGTTTCCCAACGCCCACGTGCGCGCCCGCGCATCCTGCGTCGCGACGGCGTTGGGCGGGGAAGGGCGGGGCCGGGCGGGGCGGGGCGTGGCGCGGGGGGCGTTGGCGCAAGATGCGCGCGCGAGGAGGCGGAGTCGCTTTCCCAGCGCTGGCTGCCGCCGCCGCCGCCGCATCCGCCGAGCGCCGCGCCGCGCAGCGGCATCTGGCGCAAGCGGCGAAACGCAACGCGCGCAGGCCCTCGCATCTTCTATACTGCGATTTTTTTAACTTTGCCCCTCAAGGTCCGTCTTCACGATGGAATATGTCACGGTATTTCGCGACGTTCGCAGCCGTGCCGACAGATACCGCATGAACGCGATTGTATCAAGCAGTGCTTGCGATCATGCGACTTCTAGCGGTACGACGGAAAAAGACGCGAAATGCCATGTGATATTCCGTCGTGGCCATAGGGGTTTGAGGGGCAGAGTTAGAAAAATCGCACTATGGTGCACGGCTGTCCAACTCAGAAGGGCATATGGGCACATATCAAATTCTAGCTAAGACGCGGGCCGCACCGTCATTTAAAGTTTTTTTTACCCTAACTACTGACATAATACTGAAAAAAACTATATTAGATACGACTTTTATGATTAATGTACATACAACGAGAAAATTAATATATCTTTAAATAAAATAAGATGAATGTTCAAAACACTAGTACATGGGCTAGTACTTCTTGTGCTCACGGGAAAAATAAACGGGATGGAATCGGGCTGTGGCTGGTTGGTGAGAAAGGTAAAAGGCCTAAGAAATACTTGTAAAACCTGGCAGATGTTGTTCTGCCCTTCATCTTCCTCTTCCCCTTCCATCTTTCTTTCTCTGTCTCTCCCTCCCTCTCTCCCTCCCTCACTCCCTCCCTCTCTCCCTCCCTCTCTACCTGTCTCTCCGTTTCTCTCTCTCCCTGTCTCAGTCTGACTGCCTCTGTCTCTGCCTCTCTCTGTCTCTCTCATTCACATTTTGTTGCAGATTCTGCACGACTCTGGGCAGGTGAGGTAATATCGGAAAGCGCCGGACCATCATAACTGTAATAGAATGTTCAAGATCTCATCCTGCAGATTACGGTGTGAGAAACGTTTCTGTGAGGTCTACAGTCTCAAAATTTGTTTTCAAAGCCCTAGAACGCCTCGTTTAGGTGTTAGTAAATGATGTAGATTCAAAATGCTGCCGATTGCGTTGCGGGTTGCATTTGACGCGATTATTTAGTTTTGTTCTACAGCGTCATGTAGTGGAGTTACAACAGAATTAACAACATATGAACCTTCTGGGTGAAAATAACACGTGGAAGTGCCAACTTTCATGGAGATCGGTACAACGGTGTCGGAGTTTAGATCTATAATATATATATATATATATATATATATATATATATATATATATATATATACACACACACACACACACACAACTGGGCTGTGCCGTGTTGGGGAGGTAGGTAAAAAGCTTGAGAAATATTGACCGGGAATGCAATAGGGATGCGGGAGGCTTCCTGGAAAAGACGCGAGAGAGCTACACAGCGCGGCGCCGAGCACGCGAGGGGCGAAGGCCGAAACAATTGACGCTCCAAGTGCGCACCACTCCGCTACCCCTCTACTCACACCGGCGACAACTCGAAGGCTTCCAACTATGAGAAATCGTATAAAAAAGAAGGACACTGACAATCAGCATCGACTACACGGGTTGGGTTTTCTCGCCCGTTTCGAATTCAGGAGATTCTTTCCATTGCCTTATTAACCAGTACCTAATTGTTCGTCCGTTAGGGTTGTAGTTGGAGGCGATCGGAATTTTGTTATTGTCGTTAAACCGTCATGCTAGTCGATTCTAAGCTTTTCTATCTTTTTTTATTAGATTGAAAATCATTAACTCATGTCAGATACTCTCTTTTGTTTTGCAGTCTAATTGAATTAAATTTAAATAAAACAGATTTTTTATGAGAGATGTGTTCTGTACGATATTTTATTTCTGCCTGCTGCTGTTGCTCCTTTTTCGTCCCCTTCATCATCATCATCATCATCATCTTCTTCTTCCTCTTCTTCTTTTCCCCTTTTAACTCCAAATATCATTTACATTTTTTAAGATTTTGAATATTTTCTAAATGTATTTTTACAGTTTACATAATTTATTCATTCTTAAAAAAATGAAACTTATAATTGTATCTGGATGAATTAGTCTCTTCCTGTTGTTAACAAAATCCCAGAGATACTGAGAGTGAATATTGAGTCCGTTATTTGCTTACTTCTAGCTCTAAATTTGTCTTTACTCCGTCCCAAACGTTAAATGCAATGCAAATTGATTGAAAACATTAATATATTATTATTTTTTTGTAATGACATTCAACATAGAAATTAATGTAACCGACATAAATTAACGTAGAACAGTTGGCAACCCTAGGCGACATCACCAGACAAGCAACCTTCACCTTTCGCGGAAATCAAAGCCTCCTCGTCTCAACTTTTACTTGAATCGTTTTCGCTGGCGCTCGCATATTTTCGACAAGTGAATGGAGCGTGTTATCTGATGTAGGTCGCTTATTGGCTGAATTATGCTTAAATTGCGACCCGCTCACAACTCGTATAAAGGATAATTTATTTCTGCGCCGGCGCAACAGGTGGCATGGCCTCCACCTGAATGTGCAATGACCGTTGAAAAGTGGTTTCGGCTGAGACAAATTAAAGTCAACCTGCAGCTAAGAGACGAACTTGTTTAGGCAGTGATGTGTGACATAAGTGGGTAGAGAATTGACGGATGAACTCATGGTCTTGAAAGTTATCACCAATATGAGCAACAAGAAAAAAAATGTATATGGAACTTCCATAATATAATATGAGTTTTAATGTGTCTTAATCTTGTAATTGCGTTCTTACAATTGTTAAGTCTGTCTTCTAAAACTGTTAAATAGTAAGAATGTCAGTAGCCTTGAAATGCCTTGAAGCAATCAAGTGACAAGCAACCTTTGAGAATTAGAAAAAAATATTTATATGTATTTTAATTGTTAATTTCCTATAATATCAATTCTCATTGTCCGCAATCAAAAGGAAGTGAATTTACTCAATAGTAATAAGGCCTAGTGTTGTCACAAAACTTATCTTATACGTCTCTTTCTTGTGTTTCGTTCTCTAGCTAATGAACATTTTAAGAACAAAGAATTCGTGATCTACATGCTCTGCATGCCTCCATGGCTAATAGGCATCAAGGAACTTGCACTTTCAAGCATCCCATTCCAAGGTCGCGCCAAAACCGCTGACTAGCAATAACTACGCTGCAAAACGGGTTTCGCTTCGTAGAGTTTTTTCCAGTAGTGTATTTGTACTCGTCAGAATGCAACACTGCGACCGTCGTGATCTCAGGCGCCCATTGTGCTCTCTGAAAGGCGACCGTGAGGACTCGCCCCAACCCTCCATTCTCCTTCTTATCTCGTTCCCATCCCATCCACGTCCTCTCGCTCTCTTCCTTCCTCTCTCTCTCCTTACCTTCTCCTCCCTCTCTCCTTACCTTCTCCTCCCTCTCTCCTTCCCTTCCCTTTCCTCCCCTCCTATCCCTCTCTCCCTTCCCTCCCATCCCTCTTTCCCTTGAATCCTCCATCACTCCCACCCTTTCGCCCTCCTCATCCTCTGTCCCTTTCTTCCTCCTTTCCACCATATCCTGTCACCTACACCCCTTCCCTCTCCTCTCTCCACCCCCGCTAGGCAAGGAGCAGAAGAGAGCAGACTGAGGAGGCGACAGTGCTTTGCGAAGCTGTGAGTCTCGCAATGAGAACATTCTCCCAAAAACTGCCAACGGGGCGTGAGCGAATGTCACTGTCTCGGCGTTTGCTGGCATGCGAGCCTTCTGTGCAGTGTTTCAACAAACTGTGCGAAAAAATGCCCAAAAGGCGCCACTGCCGGTCATAGCAATTTCAAGATCTCGACAGTTAGTCCGGTTTTGCCAAAGGCGTTTGGTTGCTCTCCACTGCCTGGAAAAGTTGAAGCGACCGCTCCGAGGCAGCAGGCCCAGAACAGTTGGCCCTGAACAGTTTGATGTCGTGGTTTCTTTTTTTGGTGTGATTTCTATTATGATTGTTTTTTGCTAGTTTCATTCCTGCAATGGACAAATAAGAGCAATTTGTGTAATGTATTATGTTTTACAATATTTTTGATCTGATGCTCACATCTGCGAATTCATTTTATTCCGTGCATTCTGAGTTTTTTTTCTCTACTTTTATTACTGTCTCTCCCATAACCTTTATTTCGTTGCAAGATTAGCACATTTCGGAGTAAGCGTCCTTTGACATTAAAAGATTAGTCACTGAAGGATTTAAGACGATGAAGTAAAGAAACGAGAAGTTCATTTCCCTTACAGTTTAGTTGAGACGTTTGCTGCAACGAACGATTGTGACAGGAATAGTGAAGCAGGAAATGCAATGAAGGTCGTGGAAATCGTAGGGTTCTGAGGTCATTGTGGTTGTGGTTTACCGAAACAATAAATAGGCCATTCACCTTCAATAGGGTAATAAACGGCTCTTTAGATCACGACGTAGATATCAAGCGAAAGAGATTTTGTTGTGGGATATTTTGAACAAATTGAGAGACTGAAGCCTGTAGCCTAACGAGCCGGCCGAAGCCTGACTGAATCCTGTTGAAGAAGTGCCTGTTTATTAATTTTTTGAGAGTGAAGGAAAGTGCCAAGTGAACTTTAATGCACTTCATCGTCTTAAATCCTTCGGAAAACTACTTCACATTTTCATAGAGAGAAATCGAAAATTAAGAACACAAAAAAAGTTATAAACATTCTTGATAGAAAATAGAACATTTACTGACTGGAGTACTCGACCTGCTTCAGTTTCCTGCAGGTTTCTTCTAATGCCCAGATTTCTGGAAGAATATCGGAATAATATTAATTGTATATTCTTTAAGATAATAATGTAGGTCGTTTTTGTATTTTATATTTCTTTTACTGGATTGCCTCTTTACTGGATTGCAATGCTTTAGTACATTTTATAGAGGCTTATGTATTCTGTCTGTAATGTAAAACTGTCACTGACCTCTCCTTAACACGACTGGACAACTGGTCCACGGATTTGCCCAATTTTTGTTCTTCTCTCATGACTATTATCTGAACTCTCAGGAGGAAGAACGCTTTTTATTCCATTCAAAAGAAATCTAAATTGCTGCCTACAAGTTCATGAAAATACAATATAAAACGTGATTCACTGATTCTTTTACATCTGAACTAACCTCAAACTCATACCCAGAAAGAACGACCTACGCCGTAACTAAATAAATAACATAGTAACTGATTGTCATCTGTCCCTCGCCACTTTCATTGACTCCGATTATTTTTCCTCCGAACTGATATTGACAATGAGATCGTTGCCCCCTGAAGCTGTATTCCTTTATTAAAGCGAACTTACCACAATGCTGCATCAAATATTTTTCATGTTTGAAAGAATTGGTATGATCCGCGCACGTTTTCCTGAGCCCTCGCTTCGCTAGTTGTGAAAGGAGTGGGTAGTTTGGTTATTATTTACAAAAAGACATTTATATCAAATTTGTAGTTCGTTTTTTGTTGAAAAATAGTTTATATTACACGGGAGCAAATATTTCTGGTTATCATATTTTATCTACACCGCTCGTTGCTATTATTTATTCTTAATTCAACTAATGTTGGCGAAAGATTGGTGATAGGTATTCCGGGGTTCAAGAAAACGTGCGCGTATAATACTGAGGTAAATAAAATCGTGAAAATACTGGATTTCTCTTATATTGGACTGAAAGCTTTCTTTCTCTTGATCTTCGTTACAATTTGAAGTTCCTAAAGGACATATGTAAAAATTACTTCCTTCATTCGTTACATAATAAAACTATTTGGACAAGACAACAAACGAACGTAACGTAGCTATGAAATAGACTGGTGTCAGTAATATTGTATTTGTTTCCTGGACATCAAAGTGTACACGAGTACACGTAGCCAACAAACACGCCATATTTTCTTCCCTATTCTCTTTCAATAACATGAACAACAGTGTGTAACTTAAGGAATAGAAGCGTGGTCGCACTGCGTCCGATGTTTAATCTTAAATGCAAGTTTTGGGGACATGTTAGCTCATACCGAGTGAGTGGAGTCGAATGTCGACGCCACTGTTTCCTTCAGCATTTGCTATTTCGTAACACGCATAAGTGAATGTTTCCTAGTGATGTTGAAGGTAATGTTAATAATTTTGTCATGTTTCATTACAGTGCTGGGCAAAACTTTAAAAATTCATTATGGCTAAAACCATAACTAAAAGCACTAAAACAAAATAAATGTCAGTCGAATGTGGTGCATTCATGGCAGTTATATTTGAAAATCCTTAGAAGGACAATGCAGACAATTTTAATAAATGAATATTATACACTAACGAGAATAATCGAAAAAAAAACGCTGTCTGATTTTACGATGTCTATCGGAGCGTAGAAATACGAGCGAACGCAATTGAAGGTCTAGATCACGGCGAATGTGAAATGTGCAATGGAGGCACCATCTATAACTGGAACATTTTGCAACATCACAAAACGGCTATTCAGAAAAGGCAAAAGCAACATAAAATATATTATACAGTCAATAAGACGTGTTTCTCAAGGTAATCGTTATAAAACATTACGCCGTGTGAATACAAACCAATACTCTCCATGGAAGGCGTAAAGTTATATCGCTGCCGTAAAATAACAGTTCGAAACGCGCCACAGACGCAAGATAGGAACGAAACACAGGATATAAAGCAGTTACAATAACAAGGGACCACTTTGACAGGCCGAGAAACAAATGAACGTCGTACAGGGCTATCATATTTCCAGAGACAGTGATGGAGCCATTTACAACTGAGTTACTTGTAATCGATCGCACTGACAAAATGGGTGCATGGAACATAACCTGCAGTTATGTAGCCAGCAGTGGCCAAGCAATAGCTGTCAACACGGTCCCTTCTTGTAGTAATATCTCTATACCACGAACTCGATTGTGCAGCCTGTTGGCAGGACCTCTTTTGCATCGTTTACACTCCTTTGGTCCCTGTCCCACACGTCTGATGTGCCGGGAATGACAGAAGTACCATGTGACATACAAGTAGAATCGGGAGATTGTAGTAACGCTCACGTGATAAGCTCATGTAGTATCAGAGGCGTTGACCCAATTACAGCATTGTATGGTCCGTTCTGGCCAGTTGACGATTTTTTTTGACAGTCTGTTGTTAAAACAGTTGAGCATCGCCCAAAATCGCGAAACTCTGCGAAATTTATTCTTCCGACACTCTTATGGTTTGGTGAGTCAGTTTTAATGCCTAGAAGTCTCAGTTCAATGCGTGTAGGTTAGAGATTAGAGATTGGTAGTTTAGAGATTAGAGTAGATTAGAGATTGTTTTCACGAACGATTTGCATTGATCCAATAGTGCCACTAAAACAGAATATTGTTAAAATTGATACAAATCATTTCGAAAAGCAACCGCGAACTTGTAGACGTGTGAATCAAATCAAACCGATATCAACTAACAGACCATAATACCGAATTTTGGAGAACCAGAGTTGTTTACTTTCACCATGCTTTTCATCAAACTATCAAAAGACTTAATAATACTAACACAGTTTTCAACAAAAATAATATTTCTTAAAAACGAAGTTTCAAAGGAAACCTTCTTTGCTTTCTAGCTACATAGATACACATTGACATCGTGAAACTATTCTCTAGTAGGCGAAATGTCAAGTATAATGGAGTAAAACGGCTCAAGCACAAGTTAGCCAACGTTTGTGAAATAAATATGAATCATATCTACGTGATAATCACCGCTCACCCCACCAGTTTGGTTTGGCATCGATGTGTGTCAAGCAAATCGCTCACGTGACTGAACTGGCAATATCAGTGGATGTGCGCGGCCAGGGACGAATCCAGACGATCATTTTGGGGGGAGGGGGCAGTATAGTTTTTTGTTACATAATAAACATATTCGTTATTATAAGCAAATTGTTTTGAAGCGTATATGTGGTCCTCTACAATATTGTGTAAATAACTACATAATTCTAACATAAATAAATATTTAAATCTATTGGGCCAAATAAAGAAAGGTAACAAACGAAAAGTCTAGGCCTTTCGGGGAGGGGCATTCCCCCCCCCCTGCATCCGCCCCCGGGGGGCGTGACCGAAGTGACTCTGCGTAACCGAAATTCCACGCGCCCGCGGCGGCGAAGACCGCGCTGAGGAGGACAACGGGCGGAGGGGAGGAGGACGGGGTGGGGGGTAGCGGCTGCGACTGCCAATGTCGCGGGCCTTTCACGCCGCTGCTTTTCCAACAAAGCGGCGCCGAGCGGCGCGGCGCGGCACGGCCGGCCGCGTTACCTCACCGCTGTGGTTCCCCATTCCACTTCGCGGGCCTTGTCCCTCGCGAAGCGCTGCCTCACCGATCAACTCCGCGTCGGCTGTGGCGGCCTTGATTTTCCCAACAATTTTTTTATACATCTATTATATATATATATATATATATATATATATATATATATATATATATATATAAAGAGCTAAACTCCGACACCGTGAGACCAATCACCATGAAAGGTGACACTTCATGTTTTTTTCACCGAGAAGATTTATGTGTGTTAAATCTGTTGTGACTCCACTACATGGCGCTGTAGAACAAAACTAAATATTTACGTAAATGCAATCCGCAACACATTCGGCAGGATTTTGTAACTATATTGTTCAATAACTCCTAAACGATGCGTAGTACGGCCTTAAAAACTAAAATTTTCGGCTTCGAAAAAACTCTTCTCACACTGTAATCTACAGGATGAAACCTTTGGAACATTCTATTACCTTTTTGCTGGTCCAGCGTTCCTCGATATTACCTCACCTGCTTGGAGATGTGCAGAATCTGCAATTAAATGTGAATGAGAAGGGCAGTGAGCGGTAGAGACAGACAGGGACAGGGTGAGGGAGGGAGGGAGAGACAGTGAGAGGGTGATGGGAGGGGAAAGAGGGAGATGAAGGGCAGAACAACGTCTATCGGGTTTTCCTAGTCTTAAATGTAGAAAAATAATTTTATCACTGCTACGGGTTATAAACTTATGTGTTCCGTTTATGTTCTATCAAAAGCATCGCTCGTGAACTGCAAAATGCGAATTTTGAGTTGATGCGCTCTCCAGAATTGCAGCTTGGTCTACCTTCCAGTTGCAACTGCAGTATATTTTAAGTATAGAATTCCACCAATAAATGGCAAGTGTGATGCATTTCAATGTAAAGTGAAACTTCAAATTTATTTGTCTCAACACCTCATGCCACTATTGCAGCCCAGCAACGATATATATATATATATATATATATATATATATATATATATATATACGATAGAGGAGTAAATGTATTATTTACTGCTCTACTATCACTAAAGTCTAAAAAAATCCAGAAATGTACATTCATCATCATAATAAAATAGTGAACGCATTTGTTATAGTCTGACACAAAATATTTGTGGGCAAATAGAGGTTTCAACGTGCTGACTAACTATTCACCTCACACAAAGCCAGAGTGATTGGTAACTGCAAATTGTTAACGACATTAATGTTTCTTTCTTGCTTAAACATGAAAGATATAAATTATCTTAATTTCTCCTCGTCTGACACTCTTACAATACAGCCTACGCTGAACTCTTGCTGAGTTCCAGTGAGAAGAGTGTTAGTAAAGTATCGTAAGTTTCCCATGAATAAAAAAAATCTGCGTTCTGTGAGTAGGAAAAACTTAGACTCGTTTCAAAATAAATACAAAATAATAGCCAAAAAATAACTCAAATGAAGGCTAATTTCCTACAAAGTGTGGTTAGATTTTTTAATTCTTTCCCCCTTTTCCATCCTTCCCTCTTTAAGGGCAAATAAAACCGGTGATGTTAACTTACCTCTATCCAAAATGGTGTGGCTTCATAGATCTGATGATCGCCCTTGAAAAATCTT
Source organism: Acheta domesticus (assembly GCA_031308135.1). NCBI lineage: Eukaryota > Metazoa > Arthropoda > Insecta > Orthoptera > Gryllidae > Acheta > Acheta domesticus. The sequence continues at coordinate 251,679,784 of JAHLJT010009436.1, read as the reverse complement.
CGTAAATAAATTAAACTTGTGATAGGGTTAAAAAAGAAATAGAATCAAATTTGTGGCTGAAATCGATATTATTTTATTATCACCGATAGAAAACGGCTTCGATTGCATTGGCGGTGCAGAGCAGAAACGTTTGGGTTGATATTGTTTATTGGATTGAAATACATGTTTAAAATTGTGACCAATGGAGTAATGTTCGTTTTTGGTGTATGTGTCGGCAAGCGACTTCTGTGTAGGGCGGTTATTTTTGTATCGATAATATCTATTTTATCGAATTAAGTTTTTAATGAATCTTTAACAGTGGGATAAAAATGAAGCCGTCCTGGATGGCCGAAGTGGCTAAGGGCGTGTACTGACTCTGCGCTTCGGTCTTAAGGGTCACGGGTTCGAGTCCCGCCTTAGGCATGGTTGTTTGTCCCTTGTCAGTCTTGTACAAATTGTCGCGGAGGACCTCGTGTTCTGCTGACCCCAGATCAGAGAAACCCGCAAGTGTTCCTGTCGAGTGTATGGTGGAATATTCGTCCCAACGGGATGTAAAGGGTAACCTGCTGTTGAGTGGATAAAAGCCCTACACAGAAAGAAAGAAAAATGCTGAAGATATTTGACAATTTTTTAACATAGTGAGAAGATGGAGAAGTCCTGTGGAAAGAAGAAACAGCAACTTAAAAGGAAGTGTTGAAATTGTCTCGTGATCCGTACATGACCCTAACGAAGAAAGAAAGAAGAAAAAAGATATTTTTTAATTTAAGGTTGCATTTGGGTTATTTGTTTTATTTATTTAAGATTTTATATTTGTAGATTTAGAAAAGGCATATAATAGTATTCTATTACAAAAATTGTGGGAAATATTGAAATAAATGATCATAAATGAAAACATTTTTATGGCAATTAAAAAGTTATATGATTGTGCTATTTCGCAAGTCCAAATATGCAAAAATGTCTCAGAATCAATTTTCATTACCAAAGGTCTGCGTCAAGGATGCAGCTTGTCTCCAACTCTATTTAAAATATACTTACAAAAATCGCTAGAAACATGGAAAAAGAAAGTTGAAGGAATGGGTGTTCCTGTAGGAAATAAAAGTTTATACACTTTATTATTTGCAGATGACCAAGTAATAATAGCACAGGATGCTGAAGATGTGGAATATATGTTTAGAAAATTATTAGAATATCAGAAATGGGGGCTAAAAATTAATATGGAAAAGACATTTTATATGGGATGTGGAGTAAATAACAGAGATTTAATTTTACAGTTGGAAAAGTAAAAATTAAACATTGTTCGGAATTTAAATATTTGGGAGTAGAAATAAATAAGAATGGAAATCAAGAAGATGACGTAAGACAAAGAATAAACAAAAGAAGATCAGCAACATCATTGCTAAATAAAATATTATGGGATAAACACGTAGCAAAATAAACTAAATTAAGGATATATAAATCTATTGTAGAAAGTACTGTTTTGTATGCCTCGGAAATTTGGAAATTTAAAACTAAAATTACTGACAACAGAAATGGACTTTTTAAGAAGATCATCCAGGATATCAAAATTAGAAAAAATAAGAAATTTAAAAATAAGAGAAAAAATGAATAAAGTACATACAATTTTAGAAAAAATTCAATTACAATGGTTTGGTCATGTGAAAAGAATGAAAGATAATAGAATACCAAAAATAATTTTAGAGTGGTTTCCGGTGGGTAGGAAGAAAAGAGAAAGACCTAAACACAGCTGGTTGGGAGAAATTAAGGGAATTTTAAAGAACAAGAACTTAACAGACAAGGATTATGAAGATCTGGACAAATGGAGAAATAAAATTAAAATTATGTAATTTATTAGAATTATGGGTAAAAGAAAGTTGTTTTCTATAACATGTAAAACTGTGAAATAAATAAATAAACAACGTTGCATCAACATCTGGACCATTAGCGACCACTATTGGGTTTTAACGTTATGGTAACTGTGAAGATGACATGGCGTGGTGATGATAGGGGGTGAAAGGACTAACGCAAATACAACCATGCCCGAGGCGGAATTCGAACTCGCGATCCTTCGGTCCGAAATCGCTACGACAGTACTGCTTTAGTTAGCGATCTCGGCCACCGGAGATCGGCATTTTTGTATGCAAGTTATAGTGCTCACTTCCCTCGTGCTCGCCGACCTCCGCGACGCGTGCGGCAGAGCCGAGTGCCTGCTCCTGGCCTCGGCGAGTCGCGGAAGTCGTTAGCGACTTCTTGTGGAAGAATCGCGCGCGCCCCTGCCCAAGCTGTTTGCGGTGCAGGCTGTTGGTAGCGGAATCTGTTCCCTTTATTTTTGTGGTCATATCTAGTTATTGAAGAGAGACAAGAAACGGTATTTCTGCAAACCCAGCATTATGAACAGGCGTTCTGACACGTCAGTTCGTAAAATGGCTCATATACGCGTGCTATAAGAGATATTACCAACTAACTGTGACGGAATGATAGAACATAAGTGGAACATAATCTTTAGTAAAACATTGGTACATTTACATTAAACTCGTTCAATTTTATTGGGTAACTCTAGAGCTGATTTACGAGAGATCTACAAGAAACAAATACATCACTAGTCACAGTGCTTTAGATTCAGAGCTGTTTAATACGAACAAAACAGTTTATTGATGGAGTATTGTAGGCTACATAGTAAATAATGAATACTGATAGAACGCGTAATGAAAATAAAATCTCGAAATATCTTATTTCATAATTGAATTATTGCATCCTCTCGATAGTAGTCGATCCTAGTAACCTTTTAAGTTGTGCCCACGATATAACATGATGTCCTTGACTGTTCATCAGCTTCAGTACTCGGAGATGAGCAATGTTGGATGACACTTCAGCCTCAAACAAGGAGGGGTGGGAGCAACTATTTTCTAGCCCCCTTTCCTTAAACTTTTTATATACGTATAACACATTTTAACCCGACAAGGGATGTCAGACGCACGACTTGATAAAAACTTTAGCCAATCACATACGAATAATGACAGAAGCCTGTTCGTCTCTCTACCTTTCTTTTATTTTCAAATGAAACGTTCAGTGTAATAGTTATTGCCGTATATGTTGTATGCGTGATTATATGCGTCATTTGTTTCCTGCTTGGTCTCTCAGACCCAACCCATCCGTTCGTGTAACAGTAATAGAGTCGGTACATATTGTATGTTTACAATTATTTATTATGGTTATTATTGCGATATAGATGATTGTGTTATTTTATGTAGAATTACAAATAACTCAAGTCTAATTCAACTGTAATTTCATAAATGTGTCAAACTTTTCATGATGTGGATGGTATTAGGAACCAGCACCGACCTACCGTCGGCTAGCGGGGTTTTCCAGATATCTCCCGCTAGCGGGGCACCGCCCCAGCCGGGTCAAGAAGTAAGCTGCCGACCCGTCTCCCGACATGTGTTGTAGTGTAGTGCACGTAAGTGAGGGGTGAGGATAGAACAAAGAAGACAAAGAAAAGATCGCGCGCAACTCGTGGCCCGTTTGTTAGGCTACTGTATTCGCTTGGTGTTGATCACAGGAACTACGGAAAACTACCGATGAGAGCAGCCTGCCGCCAGAATTATCCTCCAGTCACCGTCTGAATTCGACCGAGCTATCTAGGTAGTGTCGAAAATCCTGCCACCGCCGGACTCAAACCCAGAACCTCCCGGTCAGACGCGCTGCAGCGACATCAGTTGATGCCGTGAATCACCACTCCCGGTTTTTTCCTTAGCGTATTATACAGTATCCAGAGAGGGAAAGGATGCAACTAGAAAGTATTGTTTCCTCGGCGCCATCTCGCCGGGTGCATCCCCTGGAAACACGCGTGGCGGCGCCGACGCATCCTCTCCTCGCTTCGCTTGGCGTTGCGGGCGAGTGCCCCGCCCGGGAGAGCCGCTGCAGGCCGGCTGTGCCACGGCCACGGGTAAGATGTATAGGTGTGTTCACTCCTTCACTCCCAGTCTAAAACTGAAGCTTATGTGAGGCTAGTTCTCACAGTTCTCGCGTATAAGCGCTGCGATCTTTGGGTCTCATTTGGGCAAGGTCGTGATTGGTGTGATCCATTCGACTGCTCTATGGCTAGCTGATTTCAAATTTCAAGTCAGTAATATGTCGTTTCGCGATGGAATTGGTAAAGTCTAGAGCGAATAGTTACGAAAATGGGTAGGAAATGTTTTGTAAAACTGCGTAATAGCTACAGTTTAAGATGTTATCTTAAAGTGTATACCTTACACCGTGACCCAAACCGTTTGTGCGCACCGTACGGACAAGCGAGGAACAAGCCTCAAGCTGGCTTCAGAGAATTTGGCCCAAAGGCGGCAAGTTAACACACCTATACTGCGATTTTCTTAACTTTGCCCCTGACAGGAATCAGTTGCTGACGCTTTTTTCTAATCGGGAGCTTCAACGTCACCATAGTGACGTTACTGTAGTGACGTCACTGTAGCGACATATGAGATCCCGATTGGATGGCAGCGAAACAGCTAATTCCTGTCAGGGGCAAAGTTAGAAAAATCGCAGTATGTAATAATAAAAATGTGTTTATTATCTTGTAAATGGACTGTTGTCCGGTGGCAAGTTACAAATACAATAATCTTACACAATATTCAAAACGTAATACAATAGTAAAGCAAGAGTGTTATAATAATAATAATAAACAATAATACAATTATTAATAATACAAGAGTACTCCCAGTTTTTATACAATTAAGAATTTTGGAAGTAAACAGTACCTTATAAGTAATACAATAGTTATTTATGTATCTCCGGCGCCAAGTGGACGCCCTCGCCCCGAGGGCGACACCCTAACCCAAGAGCCCTGGTGCATACAAAACCTTACGGCTTACTAGCTCGTTGCTGAATCTAACCAGAATTCGAACCATTTTATATTTTTTTCGGGGGGTGGGTCTAAATGAAAGACGAATTTGCCTCATTTATATATCTTACACCGTGGCCGCGGCCCGCCGGCGGGCGCGAGTACCTGCTCGGTGCCGGAGGTCGAAGCCGTTGCGACGCGCCACTCCAGACGCGAGTGTTTGTTGTTGACTCGCTCCGTGTTCCTCAACGTTTTCGAGAGCTTGTGTATTCTCAGTAGTGCTGCGCTGTTTGCGCTTTGTAAACTGCGGGAAGGTTGAGATAATCTTTGAAAACGAATTTTGTTTGGATTCATCGTCTGTCTCTCTACAATGTTCGTGTTGTTTGGGTGTATTTCATTAATGATATGTGTATATTTTGCGGGTTCTGGGCTTTCCAGTCGGCTTCTGGACTTTCTATTCATAGCACGTTTTGCCTAACTAAATTTTACATAAACAATAATTCAAATGTAAACGCCATTCAAATTGCTTGTGTGAGTGAATGAGGAAAAATAGATCCCTCACAAGTTAAATATTCACAACTTGCATATTTTTTTAAATTAATGTCTATATTCATTACAACAATAATCACTAATTTGTCGGAAATATTCTACATCTCTTTGATGCACGGCAAAAGTGATACAAAACACGAATTTTTACATGAAGTAAATAAATACGTTCAGAAAAAAGTATTTCTGCTTTGAAAAAGGTCATTAAGATTTTGAGTTCATTAGGATGTTTAGTTTATATTTACATGGAACAAATCACTTCGTTTTGGACGCGAAAACGTAATTATAACAGCATTGATTAGAATAAAACAGATTTTCTTAATAAAGAAACAACGGTTTTTGAGATGTTAATTTTTGTGTACACCCACAACGTGTGAAATAATGGTTTTGGTATATTTAAATTTTGATGTTTTAACCACGCAAAGAGTAGATTAGTGAGATGTGAACCTGTAGATCGTATCTTCTAATTACTCGTTCATTAATTCGTTTGAAAAGCAACATTCGCTTTTCTTCATTTAACTAATTTGAAATGAGATGTTTAAAAACGTCGATAAACAATTACAATGAAATTTATTTTAGACATGAATATTTAGTTTAGTTCTCATGCTAGTGGTTAGATCGTGCAGAAGATGAGTAATTCCAAGGCTCCCTTTGTGATGTGTGGCAAGTGCCCAAGAAAGTACTTCCAGGAAGGCGATTATAATCTCGTCAGTGGTAATGACAGTAGTTGAGTTAGAGGAAGTAATACCTTCGTCTCTTCGTAGTTCTTCCTAGCAATACTTCAGTGTCATTTGAACGAAACAATCGTGTTGGTGGCAAAAACGTGCTTGCAAAATTCGAAAATCTTGAAAGAAACTTTTTTCTTGCACATTTAGCAACTGGATGACCCGATTGGTAAAAATGTGGACTACTGATTTTTTTAGTGTTTTTTAATATTTTCTATTGGTTTTTGTACGTATAAGTTTTTATTTTAAATAAGAACCGTTCTAAGAATCTTACATAATTTCCAACTTGAATTTTGTGAATAACGTTTTCTGCCTTTTAATAACGAAATATTACGATTTGCATGTATTTACTATTTTGTTAAAATCGGATCAAATGATCAGTTGGTATAAGTTCTCTTTTATTCGTTTTTAAAAATTATCGTTTAGGAGCTTGATACGTCATCAGCGATTCAAGAAATAGTTATAATTTGAACGTTTCTCTGAGTAGTCGACTCGTCCTTGGCTACTCTGAAATATGCATACGTGTGCATTGCGAAAGAAACTGCGTCGAAAAGCATAAAAACCACTGTCAAGAATATGGAAATGCATCGCGAGCAATCGCGCTCGTCGTAAAACCAGAGACGTAATGAGAGCTCTGTGCGGCGAGCGACCGACCTTCGCGCTCGCCGTTTCAATTGGCCGCGAAGCGCGTGAGAGAGGAATGTTCCCATCGAGCAGCCCAGGAACTGGCGGAGCCCCCTCGAATGGAGCTAACACTCTCACTTCCCAAAGAAAAACAAAGCGATGTAAAGGGGCCTTTTGAATTGTCCGTGAGGCGAAATTGAGAGGGGGGGTCCAGACACCGTAACTACGCGTGGTGGGTACTTGGGTCAGTATTCTACAGTCTTTCCAATAGCTATTAGGAGAAAATTGGGGTGATTTGTTAGAAATTAGCTGATTATACGGCTGATTATTAGCTGATTATTTATTACAATCAGATATCGTGTTGTTTCGTCGATGAATACCAAACGAATGCCGGATGTTGTAACAAAAGGACCGTCGCGAAAGGATCGATGTTTATTTCACAGTTGTCCCTTCCTCTCTTCTGAATCACACCCACTTTCGGCACACGTTCCACTCATGCCGGTGGATCAGATGCTCGTTTGTGCTTTTTCCCGGTGACGTGGTGCCCAGCTGGGAAAGATACATGCAAAGGGAGGCGGAGTAGGCGGAGTTCCATTGGCTTCCAGGGTTTACATCAGTGGTGTCAAGGTCTTCTACTGCTGGCAGTGGCACGCGTCCTGGCTCCGTAGCATGCCGACGAGCTTCTCTGCGCAACTAGCGTCGGGAAAAGAAACTATTAGTAACCCCACATTTTTACTATAGGAATGGCGTTGTCTCTGGTGGCGGGGTGATGAACTGCGTGGAGGGGCGATTTCGTCGTGCCACGGACTCCTGCTCGTTGAATGGACCTTGACAACACTGGTTTACATGATGGACGGGGGGAGAAATTCAGTAATCACCCGCACTACTCTTCCATGACTGTTAAACGCCAGGAATCAGTCATCCATCATTCGCTCCCCTCCTTCACCTCTTATTGCCCTCTCTCGCCGTATTCCACCCCAACTTTTCCCTGACAGCCCCACGCACATCGCTGTCCCACTATTCGTAATGCCTTTATTAATGCGGATACATTGAACAAAATTTTGTATAAAATTCGCTGTCTGAAACTCAATTTGTCTATTTAGCAAAGCTTAGCATAGTATAATCTAAATAGAACCCTTGATTAGCGTATATGTCTCTGAAAAGAACCTTTACTTAAAAAATAAAAATGGGAAAGTTTTAAATTTTTTAAATTTATTTTCAAACCCCGATTTTCACCAATAAAATGAATTTGAAACTTGCGGCAATTAGAAATCTGCAAAATTTTAGTAGGATCTTCACTACCAGAAGGCATAAGCAATTGGAAAGCCTTTAATTCTTCATTTTCAAATTTGGGGCTTGAAGAGGCCACTACTGACTCAGTGATCACTACTGGTGTTCAGTGTATTCACTCTATTTATTTAATAGGATTTACTTGTTTATTTGATGCCCTAGAGTAGTTCATAGGCAGCATACTAGCGATAGCGTAGTAGTATACTCCCGTAATGTGACTCTGGGTTGGATTCTCGATCGAGGCAAAAATAGAGTGGTAGCTTTTGTTGAAAATCACGTCAGTTTCAGTAGCTGTGTAACGAAGAAAAGCTCAGGCAAGGGGAGTTGGCTAGGTTCGGGGAATAGAACACGTCATGTTCGCCACTTGATTACGATCTATAATAATACCCAAGCGTGGGAATTAAACTAGGCCCAGGCTTGAGGAACACCTTCAGCTAGTCGACTAAGTCGGACAATCGACACAAAAGGCGAAATACGTAACGCGCGCCAGGAAAGTCTTTCCGCACCGATCGGAATGGGCGCCTGCCCCCGCCTTGGCTTCGCTAGTGTGGCATGCGTGCCACCCCTTCCTTCCCGGTGTTTCTGCACCCCCTTCGGACGGTCCCAGCCGCATTTGGTTCTCGTGATATCAACATAATTTCTGTTGTTAACAACACTCTCACCATCATGAGAAACAGACTCTCCCGGCGCACTTGTACTTGCTTATTTGTTTTTTCTGAGCCTCTTGGTGTGGGTGGGCGGGGGTGCGTGTGTTGAGGTGGAGGGCGCTGCCCCGGGGGGGGAGGGGAGGGGGCGTGACGTCGCGCGCGGCCTTTCGTGCTTGAGCGACGCGCTGCACCTGCGAGGTCGCGCGCCAGCGAGTGCGAAACCTTCCGCGGAAACGCCGCGCCGCGCCACACGGGCGCAACGCGTGGGCGCCAGCCAGCGAGAGCGCCACGCAGACAGCACAGGCTGCTCTCACCCCGCATGTGGCCAGGAACACAAATACAGACAAAGGCCTAACTAAACGGTTTTCTTTTAACTACAATTGATAGATTGATAAATGGAAAACCCAGGGGGTTAACACTTAGGGGGTAAACCCCTATTAATACGAATTCCAAGAGACGGAAACACTTGGCAGTCAAAAAAAATAGTGTTAGCCAGTGGCCTGTTTCAGTATAGGTTCAGCTGAACAAAACCACACAAAATGGTTTTCCTAAAAGTGAGACGCACACTAGAACAATAAATAAAATACGCGCGTATAACACTGCAACAAATTCAATATTTTTAACAAAAAAAAGTCTTTATGAATACCGCAATGAGGTACTAGAGCAAGCATGTCAAACAGTGCCCGCACGAGTACTTGTCCATCTGGGAAGCCCGGCGCTGCTGCGAGCACGGGCAACTTCCCCTGACTGCTCTTGTTTCTCCTCCAAATATACACGCGCAAGCTGAAGCGGCGCGTGGCGGGGAATACTCGTTTCATTAGAAATTGGGTTTGCCAGATTTGTTTTACGAAACAACCGAAATTAGTACAGTAAAGCCTCACTAACACGAATTCCAAGGGAACAAAATAATCGGAGTTTGTGTTATAAAAATTCGTGTTATCCGAGAATTATAGATGGTCAAGGATGAGGAAGGGAGGATACTCTCTCCGTGACCAGTTGGTTAATGTTCTGTTCCAGCATCACCCTGGTACTGATCGAAGAAAACACGGGAAATACCAATCAGAGAAACCGGTCGTTCTAACTTTCTCCCAGTCAGCGACTGAAACCGATCTAGCTACACAGAAGCTAGTGTCGAAAATCCCTCCACCGTCGGGACTCGAACTCTAGGACCTCTCGGTCAGAGGCGCTGCAGTGGCAACAGTTGATGATCTGAGCCACCTCAGGGGGCTGTAGCAGCATGCATTCCTTCGCAGAACGCAGTTTCCTGATTTCGCGAAACGCCGTCACAACTATGTACTTCGAAAAAGGTGTTGTTATTATTGAAATTGTTACTAAAACAAGAGAAGAGACAAATATTGTACATCAATTATACATTGAACTCATCTTTCAAAATCTTCATTCAAAGTAGTTTACGTAATTTTCGATCTAACAAGGTAGAGTCTTGCTGGCAAATACGATGTTTAAAAATGCTTTGCTTTAAAACATTTGCACGATGGAGTAACGAAACGACGAATTCCAATTCGAATTCATAGATACCTCCAAATAAAAAAAATTCTAAAACCTTTCTTGCAGTTTCAGTTAAGATTTGTATCGCGTAGTCTCTTTAGAATTCCATTTTGCTCAGTGTTGACGCGTCATCACGCCGTTTGTGGTTATAGGGGAAGGTAGGCTCTACGTCAATATGCTTTTGCTTCAAGAGGTAGAAGTTGAACAAGAAGAGATGTTGCAATATTTAATTGGATAGTTTATTGATGGGGAAGTCAACAAGAGAGTAATAATTAACCTACATTATCCAAGCCATTTATTGAGTTTCAATAATACTGAAATATCGCTAATTCAATTACTTACGATCCATTATTAAAAATGATATGCGTTTTGTGGTTATCGGTAATTTGTCGCAAACGTGTTAGCTTTATTTGCACTATGTTATTACTTTATGTTGTTTGCTTTTCATTCAGTATACTTTGCGTAGACATGAATTTTCTTCGATAAAAACATGTCTCTTGTAGTCAATCAGACTGCAGAAAACCTGGTCAATTATGCCAGAAGCGAGGTACGTGTGCGGATTTAGCGTATGTTATTGTAACAAACTTCGCATAGTTAATTTAGCAGTGAAGATAGAGTGAAGATCATTAGCATATACATCTAACAATAGCAAGAAACTGGGAGGATGCATAGAGGTCCGTCATGTGGTGGAGATTGTAGATGTCGAAATGTAGTCCACGAGATTCCTTAGAACTTTTTGCACAGCGCAGTGTACTATAATGGACTACAATCTCCCGACCACTCTGTGCCACTTTTGAACCTCTTCGGAAGCACAACTCGAACTGCACATGCGCAGAGACTCGAGACTGTTGTCGATTTCTGAAAAAAGGTTCTGCTATCATAGGGTTAAAAGGATATAAATCAAAAGAGCTTTACGCTGTGCAACACGTTTTTGTATACGGCCGATTTACTATCGATACTCTCCGTACAATTGATACTCCAATATCAATAATACAGACTTTTTGCAGAACATAGCAAACAACAACCTCGAGATTAATAGCGCGTGAAGTCAAGAAAGACTTTTTGCACGACACGTTTAGGTTGAAATGGAAGAAGTTAGAAACTGGTGCGGAAGAGGATGTGTTAAATTCCCGTGATGCCACATCCTTTTGTTGATTCGCATTTTTTCGACCAGAGCTGCCCATGACCCACTGATCTGTATATATAATTATATTATTACATAGATATTATATTACTTAATAAATGTAACTAATATCGCATATTCAGATAACAGTATGTTTATAGAGTATTGTCACCAACTCCTTGTTGCATCAAAGGAATATAGAGTTAGCCCCATCCTCTACTCTACGTAGGAACAAATTAGTTGTAGTATGATCGAGTGATCGATTACCATGCGGTTTAAGTCGCCCGCTAAATCAGGCAAAATATTCCTTTTTCGGCACTGTTAATTGACAATTTGTTCACAAGGAACAATTAGTAAATGGTATATAATATATAAGTAACTATTAAGTGAATCTAAAGGGTAAAACTAGAATATATTCACACGTTAGTCTATACATACGCTCACTGTTGTCCAACATCTTCACTGATTGTTGATTCGGATGGTAGCCCAGTTTCGTCCGATGTCTCTTTCTTCGCTCGGTGATAGTCTCTGCCATAGTTGAGATGTTCAAGTCTTTGTACAAATTATTGTTGGTTACGAATCTCGGCGCGTTACATAAATATCTCAATGTTTTCGTTTCGAATCTTCTCAGGATCTCCAGGTTTGACTTGCTGGCTGTACCTCATAGTTCTAAGCTGTAAGTCCATGTTGGCTTAATTATTGCTTTGTAGAGTAATATTTTGTTGTATAAGGAGAGCTTCGATCTTCGATTAAGTAGCCATGATAATTTGCTTACTTTCATTTGTGATTCTTTCCTCTTTCTTATAACGTGAGGTTTCCAGGTTAAGTGACGCTGAATCCGGCGAAATAGCGGGCTCTACGACCGCTGGATCTCTAACTCAAAGTGATGGCAGAGGCTGAAAAGTCCATGTCATAAGCTAAGGAGCTTCGCGATGTGAAAAAGTCATATTTGGTTTGTTATTGATTTTATTGGATTTAACATATAATTATCATTATTAAAAATTATTTACACAAGTACTTCTAATAATTGTAACAAATCATCTGACACTTGAATTTCGTGTACGTTCAACAACGTGGCAAGAACATTTTAAAGACACGTGCTTCAATTATGTACGAAGCAATTGCCAATCATACACTTGATAAAGAGTGCAGTTGTGAATGACGAAGTAAGGCTTGCGACAAAAGAATCAAGGACGAATGAGAATGAAGAATAAAGATCAAGGTCTTAAAGGACGGCTATCAAAACTGTCGGAAGAAAGTAGAAGTTCCATTGAAAACAAATCAGGACTGTTGGTCCAAATGTTACTGGACCTTACCAAATGTCAAAAACTATACAAGTATTATTTCTGGTATGCATCTCTGTGCATCTCAAAAATCGATCCTAAACTTACATCGGTATTTATGTCATCTGAAAATCGCCATATTGTAATAAAGGGAACAGAATCTTCAGAACCAGAAAAACAACATTAAGATATTTCACAAGACAATTGGATTTAACGGCAAAGTAAACGGCTGAACTGAAGATAAGACAGTTGTCCTGCAAAGTGTAATATTTTAAAAGTGTCACTTTTCTTGCGGATTCGATATGATCTCACGAAATGTTTTGTGTTTTCGAGTTTCTTCCCTAAGAATAACGGTTTACAGTAGTTTTTGGATGCACATACTTCCGACTAACAGTTTTCTTACTTAGAAGGTTTGAATGCATAAAAAGATAATTATTTTATTCCATTTGAAAGGAAATGAATTGAAGTGTTTGTTTATTATGAGATTTTCTGTTACTTCGTGTTTTAACTTGATTTTGATTATTTTCCCCTTCCAAATATGCAATTTAATTGCATGCGTTTTACCGTCATTATCATCATCGAAGGATACTTTTTTTAAAATATTTCGATGGTATCCCATATACACACGCATTCAGAAAAAACAATTATCGCAGGGGTGTGGAATTGTTTTTCGTTGTTTTTTTCTTCTTTTGCTAGAAGATCATGGCGATCATTTAACAGCTATTTTAATGATGTAAAATAAAACAACTTGATATTTTACCGCAAGACCTGTTGTTCAGGTCTCAGAAATATTTGAGGTGGTTTCCTTTTTTTGTTACTATTAGGTAACACGTGATCCTTTGTGTCTGTTTGCAGTCCACTCTGTCCCTGAAACCGAGGTTATATTTAAATGCAACTGCCGACGTAGCCGTAAGATGAAATTTGATCTCGCAGATAGCGAAATGCAGTTAGATGATAATACTGAGGAGAAGTGATTAGGCGGGAAATGCGGATAATTAAACACAATCATGATACAAATATCCGAGGTCTATGTATTATCTTTGAAACAATATTTACATTTTTATTACTAAAGCACATCTTAAGATGTTCCACCTGCTTGCAAACACGTTTGAAACTAATATTTATCGATATTGCAATTAATGCATCATATGTTATTAAATAATCTTGCATCATTTCTTTCTGTTTTTCACATCGTATTTGATGGTTTATTACTGGAAGATAAAATGTTGGAATCCCTTTTCAGGTTCCTTTCAAAACCATATTTTTTTACGATAATCAAATGATCTGTGTTACTGTAAATTCTACAATTTAATTGTATTTGCCACAGTACAACATGTTATTCGCACCCTCTTAAACATTATTTCCGGATTATGCCTTTCATTCCGCATGACCTTCTCTCCCCGAACACCGAAACATGTTACAAAGAACGCCTTCTAAACTCCTCGTAGAAATGTGGCGATCATTATGCACGATCCTTGAATCCGACATAAAGCCCCCAAGTTCAATTTCCTGTTGTGACGCCTCCGCCTTCGCAGCCGCCGCCGCCGCCTCCGCAACCACTAGTCACCACAACAACTCTACTACTCTCTGGTCACTACCACCGCCGCCGCAGTCGGCAGGGCATTTGTCGTGGCCGCCGCCGCTGCTACACATCAGCCGATTTGCCTTGGACGTAACTGGACTCACAACGGCTCTCTCTCTCTCTCTCCCTCGCGCGCTGTCGCGGGCGCGGGCGCGTGCTGGCGGTGGCGGTCGGCGCCCTTGATGGCGTTTGTGGGGGGGGGGGAGAGGCGCGTCGGAGGCAGGTCTCGTTGGCCTCCTGAATGACGTTGACCGCCTCAGAGAGAGGGGGAGAGGGCGAGAGAGGGAGGGAGTGCGCCTGGCGGGAACTGCGTGCTGGGAGCCTCTGGCCGCGGGGAGGCCGGCGGACAGACAGTGGCGTTGCTTGCTATTCTGCGATTTTCCGTGACTGCCTCTCTGCACGCCGCGCCTAAATCCGACCCTGACCATAATCATGTAGTAAGGGGTGGCAACACTACACTGCGATGTTTCCGTAGCTGCCTCTCAAGGCCCGTCTTCGCGATGGCCGCCGATGCCCAATTCGAATTTTCAGCACTTCATTTGCTAGCCTTTCACAAGTTGTCAGATTGCAATACATAGGCGAAGCCACGCCATGACACGAATTTTGAAATTCTGAGAATTCCTTCTCATTGTTGGGAGATATTACGGCATTTCGCGTCTTTCTCTATTGTACGTTAATGTTGCATGACCGCGATCGTATCAAGCCCTCTTGATCAAGTGACATCTAGCGGCAGGAGCGAGAATGACGCGAAATGCCGTGATATGTTCCATAACGAAGACGGGCTTTGAGAGGCAGCTATGGCAAAATCGCAGTATAGTATGGCTACCACTTACTATATGATTACAAAGTTGTCAGATTGCAATACATAGACAAAGGCACGTCATGAAACGAAGTTTGAAATTCTGAGAATTCCTTCTCATTGTTGGGAGATGTTATGGCTGTATGAAACGGAGTTTTAATTGCCGAATTTGTGTCGATGATATTCTACGATTTCTAATGAGTTTTACAAGTGCTTGAGATGTGTTAATATGGACTGAAATTACGGTATTATATTGTTACGTAACTGTTATTAAGTGCGAGAAAGTACGTGCTTTTGTAGCACCACTACTTTCAAATAGGTATGACTGATTTGTTTCGATTTTATTCTTAACTGACGGCGAGCTGTTATAATCCGTAACAGTCGGTGTCCGTTGAGAATGTCGTTTCGTTCTCCTATTGGGATACATTATTTCGAGAATGACATTACAAAAATGTAATAAGACGTACTAGATAAATTAAACCGTTAAAACACTCCACATTTGTAAATAATTGTTCTAAAAGTGAAAATTCGTAGCTTCCTAGTGAAATTTAACTTGGGACGACCAGCCCCAGTGCATTTCCAGGGCTGCTCAACCTACTGAACATATAGGCCGTTGAGAGCAAAAGTGATGTACGTAAAATTTTGGAAGATTTGAGTTAGTTGCATTGGTAGGTTGTTTGTACATTGTTCCAACACGGGCTAAAATGGTGTATGTCAAACTTGAATATTTGTTAGCTAAAGGCCAGCACAATGATGAAGTAGCCAAGTTGCTCATACCGCTACATGCAATTGTGGTGTAAGTCCCAGGTGGGACGAAACACATCTTCCTGGGGCTCCCAAGAAATAGCTTCTTGTTTATTTGCACCCATCATAGAAGAAGCATCTCGAAAAAAAACATCTAATCACTGTTAGTGATACGTGCACAAGTCAAAATCGCCACTACAAAATTGCTCTCACTTGGTTGAAAATCGTGACAAAGCCCTATTTTACCCTATTGCTCCATCACATTACTATCTCAGACGAAAATTGTGCATGCCAACTATTTGAATGTAAGTCATAGTTTTCACATATGGTGTGTGCACAAGTGGTGAAAGTCAACAAAATAATTAATTACTTAATTAATAAGAAATGCTCTGTTTGTATTTTTTTTCAATTTGTATTTGTACAGAAAGTAATTGTATTAAGCTTTTTATTTAATAAAGATGGAGCTGTTTTTACGGGGGAGGGCAACACAATTTTGTGTTTGGGGGTCCCGCATCATCTAAATTCGGCCCTGCTCAGGACGATTGTGGAAATGGAGGCGCTTTCAATTTGATCCGGCATTCAGATTTCGGTTAGTGGGAAAGTTAATTGGCTCCCCCTCCTAGGGTTCTACGTTCCCAGGACCACACAATACATTATTACGTCGCAGTCAAAATCAATTTCTATGCGATGTGTTATTCTCGTATTTGGTGTTGAAGTTTATTCAGTGGACAAGAATAACCAAAGGGTGATTTTGATGCTCACAGGCTATTTTCTAAATACGTGGATTGTTTTTGCATACACGAACATTCATAAAGGAAAATACAGGATTTTTCAAAGGAACTCTGAATTGAAAATTCATTAATCTTTTTTTTTCATAAAATTCCGAAAATCTAATTTTAAATATTAATGTATAAAATTGTATAAATAAACTTTCGAAGTGAACAGAAGTAAAATTGACCACATAGTTTGACACTCGCTGCACTTAACTTGATAAATTACAGTATACCTAGATTGTCATTAAACCTTCATTACGGCTGATTATAATTTTGTGCAGAACTAATACCTAAATCCAAATTAAACAACAATTAATATTAATAAGATTAAATAACGTGAAATTATTCATTTGTTCTTTTGTTTTACTTTCACTAAATGATAAATATTTAACCCATCGTTGAAATTCAAAATTTACTGATAATCTCTTCTATTAAAAAACATGTAACGAATCAAATAACACGCTTTTCGTTGAACTTGTCAACGAAGAACAATGTATGGACCTGCCTTTGTACAATTTCAAAGAAAACTCAATGTTTGGTATTTCGTTGAATGTATTTTAACTTCGAATTTACAAAAGAACGCGGGGTAAAACTCACTGTTGCGATCTTAGTTCTGATCAATCTGCTTTTTGCAGAAGTTTGTTCAGGCTCTAAAACACTTGTTCTTGCGTTATACAAGCGCACTCGTGCTGTTAGACAACGTCCTAAAGAGTACATCAGAACAGGATCTCATCTCTCCCTACACTACATCTATACTCTCCTAATGTTAAATGCATTAGAAGATCTTGCGGATTTCAAAACGAGTCTCATTCTGATCTCGATATGAGCCGTTGAGAGCAAAATGGTGTAAGTCAAGAAACATACTTTCCGGGAAATGACGTGTAAACGAAAAATGCTGTAAAACTGTAATGCTTAGAAATAAATGACCTTAAGTGTTCTGAACCTGTTAACGAGATATTCTTTTAACTTACTACAAATACTGAAACACCAGAAAAAAGTTTCTGGTGAGGTTGCTTCACTTTAGTTTCTATGTGATCTTGCCAGGTTAGTTCTGTGTATAAATAAAGGCCATCTGACAGATGAATTGAATGGGGACCAAGGAAAGGGTGAATTGTTTAGCAGGAATGGATGAGGATGATAAGGGTCTCGGGGAGTGAAAATTTTTGCGAGCGATTTTGAGGGATTGAGCATGATTGCTCCATTGGTAGTTCTTTGTTCGATTTGATGCAGGTGTGTCTGAAGTCGGTCAGTCAGTGTGTTTAGGGAAGTGTCGTCTGAACTTAATCTATGTTTCATCTTTCAATGTTTATACAAGATCCGTTTATTTACCTCTGACCCCTCCCCTCACCTCGATCAGATAATTCCCAGTCGCCACCACGTGCCGCTAGATCGCCACTTCCTCCTCTGATTGTGGTTGATCACGTGCGTGAAAACGAACGGATTGACAGTAATCGACCACCGCTGATATATCCCTACATTGAATCTTAGACGGGATCTGATACACTACCATAGTGAGTGGCGAGGCATTAATGTTACTGAATTTGTGCCCTCAATATTAATACTATCTTTGCAATAGCTACCTCTCAATTGTATGAGTTAATATTTTAACGCTAACTTGAATATCGTTGTGAACATGTTTTACCGCAACTAAAAACTATAAATGGTTAATCGGTTAACACTCCCAACTATCATTGTCAAACAAAATACTTATCTATAAAAATATTCTACAACCCATATGCACCTACGGTATTTAACTCCAGGGCCCAGCCAATGTCTCCAACATAGAAATTCTTCAGCGATTCCAATCAAAATATCTTCGATCAGTAACAAACGCACCTGTTGTGTCAGCAACGAAGTACTCCACAACGACCTTCAAATCAAGAACATCAAAGAAGAAATAACGTCCACGAGTCATAAATACCACACAAGACTGGAAAATCATCCAAATCATCTCGCTATTAATCTATTAGACAATAGTGAAGAAACAAGAAGACTACAGCGCCATAAACTGCTAGATATACTGTACCGATTTGTTTAAATAGAAATGATAATGTTGAGTAACATTTCCACTCATGTGAATATTATTATTAAACCATTTACTTAATATTTCTGTAGAACTAAATTGCAAATAAACGGAATTCATCAAAACAATGTTTAAATGCGCAGTATCCCTAGGACTCGACATCAAAATGTCGCCTAAAGAAAACTCAATCTCCAGTATGCGACAATGTGTCGCAGTGGGACAAACGAATTGGAGTTGGAATGCCGTTGTTAGAAATCTATGATAGTCAGCCTCTCAAAAAAAGTAAAGTCTTCAACAACAGTTTTATCCCTATTGCTACCACAACTTTCAATGCCGGAATCTCCACCTTGAATGCTTCTACGGCTGTCGCAACCGCCACCAACCACTTCTTCAGGGGATCAGGCGAACAGGCAGCCTTCAAATCCGACAGCTCCGCCCATCCAGCCCCCACTAACGGTGCCAGATCGAGATATTTCTTTCTTCATCGGCGGTGGCCATCGCCAAAACCTTGGTCGGAATTTCCCAAGTGCCAAGGATTGTATCGTCAGCTCCACCGTCATTATTCCAACCATCGTCATCACCGATTATGACGAACTGCAATCACAGCCTCTGTCATTGTCACCTGCGCAGCTGTCATTGTCGACGCAAAAGACAGCATTGTTGTCGTTGCTACGGCCACCAGAAAGTCCCCCACCAGGCCTAACAACCGAAGACTGTCATGGACTTCGAGGACTTGCTGCCCCACATTGGGGAGTTCGGGCGTTATCAGAAGATTCTTTTTCTTCTGATGGCGCCCTTTTCGATCTTTGAGGCCTTCATTTATGTGGCGCAAATCTTCATCACGTTGGTGCCAACCGGGCACTGGTGTCGAGTGCCTGAGCTGCAGAATTTGAGCCGAGATTTGAGGTACGTGTGCTGCAACCAGTGTTAGCAATAATAGGAACTGGCGAAATATCTGTATTACTAACTTTCAATGTACGCAGAAATTTTAAAAAATGAAGTCTGTTCATGAAGTCGGAGTCACTGTTGGTGGAGTCCAGGGTGTACTGTGAGACTTCAACACGAAGTTGGTTTTGTTCCGGTGTGCAATGAAAAACCGAGGAGATCATTATACACTAAGTCATTCAAGTGCTTCTTGCTAGCAACAGACGCAATCGATAGGCGAGAAAAAAATTAACTCATACCCACGAAGGTTCAAGGTCGATTCATGCAAGCGTACTTGACGCAAATCCACCAGGTTTTCTCAAAAACAATAAGGTTGGATACTTTTCTAACAGAGCTCGTTCAAGGGAGAATCTAAAAAGAAAATAAATTTAAGAATATAAACATAATACAGTAAAACCTCGTTAGCGCGAACTCACTTAACACGAATTTCGCCCTAACACGAAAAAAACTTCGGTTGCGGAAAGGGATTACTGTAATATGCACATTTATAATACTCGGATAACACGAATTTTTGTAACACAAACTCCGATTATTTGTTCCCTTGAAATTCGTGTTAATGAGGCTTTTCTGTACTAATTTCGGTTGTTTCGTAAAAAAATCTGGCAAACCTAATTTCTAATGAAACGATTATTCCCCGCCACGCGCCGCTTCAGCTTGCGCTCTTTCTCAATTTGGAGGGGAAACACGAGCAGAGTCAGGGGAAGTTGCCCATGCTCGCAACAGCGCCGGGTTTCCCAGATGGACAAGTAGCTCGTGCGGGCGCTGTTTGGCATGCTTGCTCTAGTACCTCCTTGCAATATTCATAAAGACTTTTTTTGTTAAAAATATTGAATTTATTGCGGTGTTATACGCGAGTATTTTATTTATTGTTCTTGAGTAGTGTGTGTCCCACTTTTAGGAAAATCATTTTGTGTGGTTTTGTTCAGCTGGTGCATCTATACTGAAACAGACCACTGGCTAACACTAATTTTTTGACTGCAAAATATTAGTAAACATTTTGTTCCAATTCTACGAAATTTTGAGACAAATTCTGTTCTTTCTTAGATTTAATGTTTTAAAATCTTCAACATGTCTGGGCACGCTGTGGCGTGTGTATACATGACGCGTAAATAGAATGTAGCTGTGTACATAGTTATATTAGATATATTGTAGAGACGATATATGTTTGTAATTTTCTTTGAAAATTACTAATATATCCTAATAAAAGTTTAAGATACGAATCTTATTCATTACTATTCTGTGACACGAAAGTTACGAGATCACACGGCGATTTAAATAGTAATTTCATATGCAACGATCTTCTTTAATTTTTAGAATTCAGAGACTAGCTCAATTTAGCAAATATTTCAACGAAATCCACGGAAAAATTCCCTGATTTTACTATAATATATTCTGAACGGGTTGGGATGTAGTTCTAATGTATCTAACGCCTGCATGACACATAACACGCTACAATATAAAGAACGTGCTTTCTAATACGAGGTAGGTTGCATATATTCGCCTTGCCGTCTTTGATTTCGATGAAACGAAGCAAAAACCTACAATTGCATGCAACCTGCCGGCGAGATTGTGTATGCCTGTTGTAACCTGCATTTTTCTGCGTTGATCTCAAAGTCTGATTTAGATCATTACTTGGTAGTAGATGGCTATCTGTAGTGACCACAAAAGTATTCGACTTCCCTCGCGTGTGTTAATGTAGTAACTTTCGTTGTGGTGTAATAATCAATGCAGGTTTCACGTCAGTGAATTGGCAAAATTGCTGTTGTAATCATGAAATTTGGTTACAAACGCTATACTTCTAAGATTTAAGTACTATTCTTCTTAGTATGTTTCCAGATTCTGTTTTCACAGTTGGTTTGTGCTACGTTTCGAACCTACGATAAATTAAGAGAGGGTGTCAAAATTGCACATCAAAGCGGGAAGAATTTAACCTATTAACCTGCAGAGTCCTCGCGTCCAGGACAACTAAAATTTGCTTCTTTGGCACTAATTTGTGTATTTTATTTTTTCAATAGACGTAAATTTTCTAAGCGAAACAACATGCACGTTTTGGACTTCCTAAAATTACGTTAACGTCCAGCGTTCTCATTTGCGGAAACATATTTCTGGTAAAATAAGCATCTTTTGCCCTAATTTGCGACATCCAGACGTAAGCATCCTCAGCAAAACGTACTACAAGCATGAATTTTGATTGTTGAGTGATTTTTCTTTTTGCAGGTGGTACGGTTCTTCATAAATTGTAAGGTTTTGAATCCACTACCCATACAAAGGAACTACCTTGCAGAGAGAAGTATTTCACGACAGTCCAAAGAGTAATACTACCTTTTAAAACTATGTCCTACACAACTTTTCTTCAGCCGAAGACATTATAATCCCCAATTAGTGTTTCTCGGATCAACTAGATACTAAAACGTTTTAGAATTCTTCGGCTCAGGGTGTTCAGGGCGCGAGGCCATTGCGTGACAAAACACACGCGAAAGACAAAGAACAAACATTCATGCCTAAGGCGGGATAGAAAACCACAATTCTTCTCGGGGAGCTACTTAATTGGTGTTCGTTCTAACCCCTTCCATCGACTGGGTGCGACGATTATGTGTCCTTCAGACGCAAATTATTTTGTTCAGCTTAAGAACTAAATGGTGCGTTTACAAAATGTACTTATAGCAAATGTATCGTTTATCAACGATATGGTTATACAGAATTAATTCGAAGTGACGATATAAAGACCTTGGGACAATAACATGCTATTTCAAATTTCTGATGAAATTGAGGTATTAGTGTATTTCGACGCTCTATTGATTTATCTAGACGGGTTTTTATTTTAAAGATTCGCCACAAGATGGCAGTGTAATTCGTGAAGTAATGTTCTTTATCCCAATGTGTAGAATGCAATGTCTAAACATTTACTTTCCTTTTCCCCAAAACGTACGTATATTGGCATAGCATGTTATTGCCCCGAGGTCATCATAATAAAAAATACATTTACACACACCATCGTATTCTGACGTTTCTTCCGGAATCTCAATGTTGCAGCTAGCTGTCCTTCCGGTATCCTTTTAGGTGACGCTTGTGAGTGGCAGCCACCGTCCTTTTATCCTCCTTCGTGTTATTGTATCTCTGTGCTAGAGAACTCTCACGAAACACGCAAGTTAATCGACAAAAAATCATGTTGGCCGCCAAAATACCCTATTGACGTTCTTGTTATACTTGTTTACCGAAATGCCACGTTTCTCGCGTCGTCTGGGCTCGTTGAATCCAATACAAATTACCCGTTGCCAGAGGCGCCTCGTACAGTTAAATAGGAGGACAGACAAAGACGTCAAACTTCTTTAAAAGAAACGTACAAGAAATTAATTCACATGCGTCGGTTTGCGATAGCAAAAGAGAGAGAGTTCTGCTAGTTCCGATTGCCAATAAATGCGCGTTTCCGCTTGCCACATTGTGAGATTGCAGTGTGTACCAGGTACTCTACCTAAGCGTTTGTAATAATTGGAGGAGGCCACTGTTGATGGCAGTGCAGAGAAGTGATCCATCGTAGATCCTATTAACTAACGTTTCCTGTTGTGGACGCAGTGCCGCTGCAGGAGATGGTCGATTCAACACACGTGAGAAGGAAAGGCTGTCATTTCCTCCTTGGAGCGATTTCTAATCGATTCTGCGTCGCTCGATTTTTAACGCGATCAAAGTAAATTTTCTCAATTCCGTCAATTAAAGAATATACATTTTCCCTCAAACAACAAAGAAAATTCTTGGATTTATTTAATGCACAGCCAGAATACGAAAGTATGTGCGAGCGCTTTTCCTCCCTTCCCTGCCCTTCGCCTCGGGTGGCGCGTGCCCGCGACCTTCCTCAGCGGCCAGGCGGCGCGTGGCTAGTCACCTCCGCGGCCTCGCCCGCCGCTTCCCCGTTTGCCGCCTTCGGGGGCGTTGGCAGCGTCTGCAATGGGCCTTGGACCGCGGCAAGGCAACACGCACGAACAATGCGGTTTTACTTTGTCACCAACGACGTTCTTTGGTAGTAAAATTGTAAGGCTGCAGAGGAAAACAACGTTTTTTTGTCAGAATAACTCGCATTTGTAGGGTCCTGCTATATAAAAATTGCATAAACTCGTTTTTTTTATTAACAGCAAATTACTTCCTCACGTTGGAAAGTCATGTTTATAAATAAGGCATGTTCAATTTTTCGAAAATGTGGGTAGATTTGCATGAAATAGGCAGTTTTTAAACAATTATTTTCTCAAAATAAAGTCCCAATTTTTCCTTAATTTTATTCCTCGTACGTAGCAAAGGACTGTAAAAAAATGGCACTAGTCTCATTTCCAGCCAAGTTCTGTATTTTCGAAAGTTTGAAAAAACGCATTCATTATTTCTATCTATCTTTCTTTCTGTTCATTAATTCACACTTTTTTTTGGTTTTACTTCTTTCATTCTTTTTTTCTTTCATTTTACTTCTTTCTTTCTTCTCTTCCATGGCCCACTTTAGTTGTTAACCCAACACTAACATAGCTTACAACTTCTCTACTTGCTGTGCGCCCACTTCTCGTCTGCTCCAGAAGAATTCGTAAGCGAGAGCTATCTTCAATTGACCTTCCATTTCCTGCTCCTACATTCCTAATACTCGCGTCTATTGCTTTATAAAACGTGCCACTTCCATAACACATCCGGCTAATAGGGTTCAACTAATACAGAAGTCAGATTTATTTGTTTAAATTGACAGAAAACAAGTTTTTAATAAAATTATAATATAAATTATAATTATTTAATAAATTATAATAAATATATAAGATTTATTTGTTTAAATTGACAGAAAACAAGTTTTTAATAAAATCATAATATTTCAAACCAAAATTATCATTATATACAGATCATTAAATACATCAGTCATAACGTAAAAAGTGTCTTTTTGCCTGTTTCCGTCGTTTTTGAAGACTTAGAATTGTCAAATCTGAGTTTGCGTAATGAAAACGTATGATTGCAATTCTTTGAAAACTATTTTTTTTAAAGTGAAGACAAATTTCAATTTTCAAACCTACTATGTTTTGCTACAGAATTGTATGAGGGGTATCATTAACTCAAAATATGAATATGAATATTAAGTGAAAATTTAAATACTTTGAATCATTTCTTGGACAAAGAATTGTTTGATACTCCCTAGAGTACTAAGAGAAAGTTTTATCTCTTCAAACTCTTAATAAACATTTCTAGTTACCCTTACGATTTACATGGATTCTTAAAATTCCCTTAGAGCACGTGTTAAATAGTTTACACATACACATTTCTTTGCTGTTCTTTTTGTATAATTCATGAATATATTGAGTTCAGCCTTCATGACGTGCCATTCCTAATATGTTTTATATGTACACCAAGCTCTTATGTAAGTTTCAGGAATCACTTATAATGAGAGATGACGCCGTACATTCTCTCAGTGCTCCCATCCCACTGATTCGATATTTTTTGCTACTTTCTCGAAAAGAAACAAAATTGACTGAGGCAATTTAAAATAATTACATTCATGATTTCCCATGAATGCGCACAAACCCCTTCGACTAACACCTCAAACAGGTGTGCAACGTGTGCAATGGCTAACTACTGCAAAAACTCGTAGTACACGTGCGTACGCGCCGTATACAGCAAAATTAATGTAGGTATATGCAAGTATGTTTCTTTTTACCGCAGTTCCTGATTTGATTGCTATTGCCCATTACTTATTTAATCATCTCATCACACAATGTAGTGTTTACAAAAAAATGAAATAACACTTTTAACAGTTCATGCCGTGTGATATTCCATCGTGGCCATAGGGGCTTGAGGGGCAGAGTTAGAAAAATCGCACTATAAGAGAAAGTTTTATCTCTTCAAACTATTAATAAAGATGTCTAGTTACCCTTACGATTTACATGATTCTTAAAATTCCCTTAGAGCTCATGGTAAATAGTTTACACATACACATTTATTTGCTGTTCTTTTTGTATAAGACATGAATATATTGAGTTCAGCCTGGAATAATGGACAATGTCCATTATGCTACATTTCGAGAAAATACTAAATACAATGCTTGAACGTCTTATTGTTAGAAGTATACTAGCATGCTTCTAAATGGCAAGGGAAGCTGCATGTTTGAACGTGATTCAATTTTTTATTAACATGTTTACGTTCCGGCTCTCAGAACATGTGTGTACTTGCAAATACACCAAAAGAGTATATGGCCGATTTTTACTCAATGGCTCAGTTCTTGTTTTGACTTTTTTGTCCATGAACCCAACAATGTGCCGTCCATTCTGTCAGTAATTTTGTTCTCGACCATGTACGACTTGGCAGGTAGAACCCATTAATTACAATCATAGATTCGTTCTTGACACTCATTTATGTGTATAAAATTGTACAAGTTACGTGAAAATTATTTAAACTTTGAACAAAAAGTTTTCAAATGCACAGGAATGAAACAAACGTATGGTTGTGAAACGAATAATTGTGTGAATCAAACAAAGTACTAATTTTACAATTGCCTAATACTCATAAAAGAGTATAATTAGAAAAGTGCCTTGGCCCTGTAGTCTTTTGTGTGACGTAGTTATGTCGCAAACATGCAAATACGCCTTGCCAATTATATTACCTGAAGAAAACAAAATAGATACAAAACATATTGTACATATCTCAGGTGATGAGACATTGTTGAGTCTGAAGATGAGCGAAAGCGTCTTTTTATTAGCCAAGGAAGGTTGTTCTTTTTTACTTTCATGGGCTGTAGAATGTTCAGTTCTTCCATGTGAGGTCAGGAGATCGGCAAGAGATTTACAAGGTCCATTTGCTCTGTGTTTGCTGGTGGTGGCTGTAGAAAAGGTCGTAGCTGTTGGGGAGACCGCTTGGTCAGGAAGCCACCTACAAGGATTAGGAATGATTGTGGGAGTCGGAGCACCGGACCGCCCCGAGTTAACGGGACGTGAAGGCGAAAGATTACTATTATGTAGATCGGATCTCCTTCTGTCATGATGTCTACTATTTAAATTACTATATAAAGTCAACATTAGAACTGAAGCAATTTTCTGGCTGTATAATAACCCCTTCCTTCCCTTATTACAATCGGGTGATATTTTTCTCGAACATTGACCTTGTGTCCGGAACAGATCGTACTTTACTTGCGCTACTTTTTAATGCTTTTTGTGTTTGAAAATATCTCATAGGAATTTAAATAGCAATAAAAGTATGGGAAATGGAAATCACTTCAATTTCTCAAGGAATCATTAATATGGTAAAATGCATTCAATATTTTGAAATCACAAGTAGTAAATACAGTTTTATATGCTGTGTTTATTAATTCACTACATGTACGTGGCTTGGAGTTTCTGATACAAAAAATGCAAAGTACTCCTGAGATGTAAGAGGTACAAAGAGGAAGATCGAGAACGTAACACTTCCTTAAACATCTCAAAGGAAAATCTCAAGATATATTGCAGACCTTCTCATTACCCATAGAACACATTGCGTAGGTTTAGGTGTAGGATTCATTCTCAAACGCATCTCTTCGCAACTCGAGCTTAGTAGACATCGAGACAATGAGGTCCTGAGTTCGTGTCCTGACGGTGACACATTTTCGACATCAGTTCAGAAGTTGCTTCAGTGCCAGGAGGAGATTTGTGAAGGTCGCCTGTTCAGGTAATTTTCTTCGAAAACCCGGTTCACCATTTCTTGCCACGAACGATTTCGGGAGTTTTCGCGAACGCGCGCATGCGCACAGCGGCTCCGCCGCTTCAAGTTGCACTGCGCATGCGCACCTTCGCTATCACTTCGGAATCGTTCGTCAAAAGTAATTCTGTGTGGAACGATTCCATGAAGCTGTTGGAACTCTACCTCACATCAACGTACCACGGAGCACATGTGATTCCCCTTCGGACCCTTCAGACAAAGGTGGCTCAAGGCATCAACTGATGTCACTGCAGTGCCTCTGACTGGGAGGTACGGGGGTTCGAGTCCCGACGATGGCAGGATTTTCGACCCGAGCACGTTTGCTAAGTCGAGTTCAGTCGCTGACTGGAGGAGAATTTTAGCGGCCGGTTGCTCTGATCGGTAGATTTCCGTGTTCTCCGATCAACACCAGGCAGAGCAGTACCCTAAGAAACAGGCCACGGATCGCGCGCGATCTTTGCTTCCTCTTCCGTGTCCTGTACTCACCCCTTACACACACACACACACACACACACACGAACATGCACTACACCGCCATGCGTGCCGGGAGACCGGTCGGGGGCTTAGAGCTTTTCCCGGCTTTTTTGGGGCAGTGCCACGCTGGTGTGAGATACCTGGTTGAGGAAAACTCCGCTAGCTGACGGGTAGGTCGACCCCGGATCTCAGAATATTACCGCTCCCTCTCGAGAGGAAAATCCTCTACACTTACGGGACTAATGGGCCTTGCAATCGACGAGCCCGGAATCTCTAATCAAACTTCTCGGGAGCTTAGAACGTCTCTCGGCTAGGGCGGAGATACCTCGATGTGGCCCTCTCCCCAAGTCGACGTGTAGGTGCCAGATCTCACCATCCAGCGAGGAACGAATCACTGAGACTTTCCGAGATAAAAAAGTTCACTGCAGTAATGGCACCGTAGCATTTAGCATGCCCGGAACCACAAAATGAGAAATTAATCAAAGGAAAGCTCAGCTGATGGTCTCCGGGTGAGGGGGCGTGGCCGACGCGGCACTGCACTAACGGCACTAGTGACCGTAGCAGTTAGCATGCCCGGAACCACAAAATGAGAAATTAATCAAAGGAAAGCTCAGCTGATGGTCTCCGGGTGAGGGGGCGTGGCCGACGCGGCACTGCACTAACGGCACTAGTGACCGTAGCAGTTAGCATGCCCGGAACCACAAAATGAGAAATTAATCAAAGGAAAGCTCAGCTGATGGTCTCCGGGTGAGGGGGCGTGGCCGACGCGGCACTGCACTAACGGCACTAGTGACCGTAGCAGTTAGCATGCCCGGAACCACAAAATGAGAAATTAATCAAAGGAAAGCTCAGCTGATGGTCTCCGGGCGAGGGGGCGGGGCCGACGCCGCGGGCGGTGGGGGCGTCCGCCACGGCCGAGGGAGCGGAGCGGTCGCCTGCCGAGCAAGGTGCTTCCTGCAGAAACCGGCGCGACGGGCCTTGCACCACGTTTGGCGGAGTGCGATAGGTCTGGGATTCTGACGCAGAAACGCACGTGGTCG
Source organism: Acheta domesticus (assembly GCA_031308135.1). Lineage (NCBI taxonomy): Eukaryota > Metazoa > Arthropoda > Insecta > Orthoptera > Gryllidae > Acheta > Acheta domesticus. Next base: position 251,651,164 of record JAHLJT010009436.1, on the reverse strand, counting down.
GTGTGCACAAAGAGCGCTTAATCGAGCCAGACTGGAACACCAAGGGAATATGTCAAAACATACTCGTACGGCGAGTAAACACTTGTTAATACACGGAATGGGTTGCTGACACGTTTACCCTAACTTCGCGTAATGTAGTGGTTTTCGAATTGAGTCCTGTTAGGGTCTCTCCATTTCCACATTTTCCTCTTCTACATTTCGTCGGATTACAATGAATGTCTCATATCGAGAATTGGCATTAGGCGTAACGGTTTTTATGTGATCGAAACTATTTCTATTCGAAACACAAATATTTCACTAGACACACCGGCTGACGGCAACTACGTATATCAATATCTGTATACCAAATTTTAAGATTGAAATTGGACTATTTTCTAAATCTATGTATTCTCTTAATTAAATAATTATATTTTAGATGAATTATGTTTCTTGAGTACCGACGAATTAGGTTTATCAGCGTGCCTTTGATAAGCATTTAACAATTCACTTCCCTGAATTGTTAAACACTTACCCCAACAATTCACTTACGTGAAATATGCGTAACCAGAGGTTACCTATAACCAGAGATTACCTTTTCAAATAATATTTGCGATAGGTTCAAGAGAGTAAATCACCGATTAATCGTTAAATCGATATTGGATAAAATCAAAGAAGACCATCCCTTATAGTTCGAGAGCTAGAAAAATACGTACAACAGACATCACAACGGTGCTTTTGGGGAAGATACCAAGAATCAAATGGATCACGAAAATGCGTGTAGTAAATATTTAGCTGTCGCCTTTGTGTAGAGTATTTTTAACGTGTTTTGGCACACTCTGCTTTGAAAAACTGGGCAATCTGATGTTTGGTTCACTTATACTTTTTTAAAAAAATAGTACGTGGGATGTGAAAGTCAGTTGTTCGTCAGCCACTACATACAGAAGAATTTAATGACTAATGACAACTTTATTCATACTTTCACGTTTCTTTTCCATACACATCTCGTTAGATTAGAATCACATTCTTCAAAAACTCGTACATCTCTCTTTTCCCGTTTTAACAATGTAATCTTGCTGTAACATAAACTCTTCACATGAAACCAATACGTAAATAATAACACATCAGCACATAACCTTTTGGCCTGTTTACACGCCGTGTTGAAGCAAACACTTTTTTTCGCTGGTGCGAGGATTTTAATTGCCAATGTAAGAATTTATTTTTAAAAACATCTTGCTAACAAGTAACAATTAACCGATTATCCTGCAAGTTACCGGAACGGTTTTACGCTATTCAATTTGACAACTTATGGTTTGTTCAATCTCTTGCGCTTAGAGCCGGAACCTGCATTCCAGCTCCGGGACTCCCGTCAGTCAACCCAAGGCGCTCGGGTTTTTGAAGCGAAGCGGGTAGCCATGAGGCGGTGGCTGGTCACAGGCCTTGATGGCAATCACAAAACGGTGAACATGCGCGTGAAATTTTTGCGTTGTCTCGTCTCGTTTTTGTGGCTTAATTATGAAATTGTCATTAATTATTATGAAAATGAATTAATTATGAAAATGTCATGCTCGCGGAATTGCCTCATTTTTTCCTCGTAACATACTTCAACTGTATCCAGTAATCTCCTTTCCACTTGCTTTGCGAAGTAATGTAATGCAAGGAGACTTCCAGCAAATATTTATAACTCATTTCATAATTTACATATTTTCAGTGACATTTGCAATATTCTTGCTCTTATCTTTCTGTCTCTAATTAGTTTCTACGTTTGTACTTTCATCACATCTTATAAAATCCCACGGGAATGGAATTTGAAATTCTTAATTGACGTAGAGTCAGATAAATGTATTCCAAACTTGTTCTAAAATCAATTGCATTTGCCCCCACCCCACTCCTTACCTTTTAAACGTTCATTGCAAGTTGTGTTTTTATCACGACGTTGAAATTTGGCTGATCTTTCCTTGTTGGTAGATTCTTCAGAATTCATACAGTATTTTGAATTTTAGCGACGTCCTCAGACTTATTTTGGCTCTCCGTTCTCTTTACAAGTGCATTAAGTGTTATTAGCATAAAACTTCGAGTATTTTAAGAACTCTATGAAATATAAAATACCAGTAGAATGTAGCAGTAAAAACGACTCTTTACAAACATAAATAAAACAGTTATTTTCGATTGCGCTACAGCCCAGTTCGTGTCATGGTCAACATCCGCGTACTCCCAGTGCAGCTGGAGTCTTTCTAATGGGAATTATGGAAAAGAAAACAGAATTGCGACAGAAGGATCGCACGAGGGCCCGTTGCCCGTTGAATGCACCGCGCTGGAACCATAGGAGTTCTGACATTAAATATAATATTGTATTTTCTCAATGTTGAAAATTACACGAAATCGTCAGCCTAATACCCTAACCATTCCTTAGCAGGAAATGGGTACTCTTTTCCCTGTGACAGGCGCTCTTTGCTGTTCATGGGATGTATTTGGATGAATAATAATAAAAACAACAATAATAGTAATAATAATAATAATCATAATAATAATGTATTATTTCATATCTACATAATAGAACGAGTGTCACTGATAGCGCAACACTGATTAATTATTTCATATGGAATTAACATTAAACTAAGACATTACATTCAAATTATTTTATTTCCCGCGATCATAAGTAGATAATGAATAGAATGAAACATTTTGCATCTACTGAAGCACCTACAGAGGTGCAAAATGTTTCATTCAATTCGATATCAACTTATGGTCGCGGGAAATAAAAAAATGTCAATGATGTCTCCGACTTAATGTATATCGCTCATTTGAACTCATTCAAATAAATAATAGGAAACAATTATATCCCCCAAACTGTAGAATATTATTTGCATCATCTGAGTGAGCAAATATGGGACAGGACAAGGGCGATAATTGATGGGGGATTTCATTTTGTCAGACACCTGACGTTGTTGTATAAGAACTGTGGAAATACTCAAAGAGACATGGCATTCTGATCGCTCTTTAAAATGTTCACTCCTAGTCGGAATGATGTAATGAATTATTAATTATTGTTTGATTGGTTTGATGAATTTGATTCGTTTGATTTATTTGCTGCGTTTGGTTCGTTTGAATCATTTGTTTTAGTTGATTCGTTTGATTTGATTTGAATGATTGATTTGATTCGTTTGATTAATTTGTTTTTAGTTGATTCGTGTGATTGGTTTGATTAATTTTGTTTATTTTTATTCATTCATTCGTCCGTCTGTCCGTCCTGGAGGCCCTTGCACCCCTGACGGAGGAAAGAGCGGAAGTGTCGCTACGCTATTATAAGCAGGAGCTCTGGCGGGTGCGACCTCGGGCCCCGTGACGTCAGAAACAGTTGACGCCCGGGGTGCGTGTGCAGACGCGTGCGAAACGGAAAGCGTTTTGAACCTCCTCCGCGCGCCCTCTGCAGTACGACGCACGCTCCGAGGCACGTGCCCTTGGCCCAGCACTGCTGGCGCTGGCGCTTTCAAAGAGCTGTGACGCAGAGGAAAACGAAATGATTGGTTGAATTTCCAGGGAACCAAAGAATGTAACATTGCTCTGTCACTTTTATCGTTTTTCAAGAAATGTATTAATGAGCGATTATATTGATCTGCAGGAAATGTATTAAGTGAACGAATGGGTTAATCTGTGAGTGAAAAATTTATGAGATTCCGAGGTATACTGACTATAAACACTGTAGATACCGTCATTATTTACCTTCTCCTACAATAATTGTCTATCGGTATTCTGCACATTGCAAACTCAGCCTTAACCCTCACAATTGCCTGGCCGGAATTTCGGCATTAGATTAGAAACGTACGGGGAGGGGCATTTTATTTTATTATAATTCGAGTACCTGTATCTTGTTTCTTACGCTTATTCCAGAGATGGGTCATTGTGTTAGAAAAGGTAATGAAAATTAATACGAATAATAATAAGACGAAGTGGAAATACAAGGATGTAGAGATATTGTGATGTAATGGTGCAGGGTGCAGAGAGAACCTGGACGGAACTTGCAGCGCTCCCGCTTGTCCCAACTTACAATTCTCGAAGGAGCGGCCTTCTTCAAATTCCCGGCACTCAGAATTGGGTAACAAGCACAACGGTACGGACCACTCCAACGGGTGTGTAGCTACATGAAGTGTGGCTTCATTTTCCTCCCCCTCCTTGGAATACGACATCAAATTGCCCGTTTCCAGAGTTGGAAAACAAGCGCACTGGTAGGCGAGCCACTCCAACGGGTGTGGGGCTTCATTTTCCTCCCCTCCTTGGAATCCGACTTCAAATTGCCCGTATCCAGAGTCGGAAAACAAGCGCACTGGTAGGCGGGCCACTCCAACGGGTGTGGAGCGACACGAAGTTCCGCTTGACGTTCCTCCCCTCCATGGGTTAGTGTCTCGACGACAGCCGCCCACAACCGCGTCCGCCCGCATTGCCTGCCAGAGAGCGCGGACGACACGACGCGAGGCGGCGACGGCACGCACGGAGCGCAGGGCTGGGCGGGGAGGGGCGGAATTACGCCAGCGCCAGCACTTTTTGCGGGAGCGCAGCTGGGCCCGGGGCGAGGCCCCCACGCCAGACGGCGTCGCCGCCGCTCTTGGACCTCGGGAAGCCCCACCCTGCCCTCGCCGCCGCCAGGGTCGCGTGGGCAAATTGGGCGCCCCGCCCCGGGCGGGGACTACTGCGAGACCACTGCCGCTGTGAACATAATACAGTTTTTTTATGAATCCTGTTGACTTGCAATTTATTTCTATAGAAATACAGTAAACCCTCGTTAGCACGAACTCGCTTAACACGAATTTTGCCGTAACACGAACAAAAATGTCGTCGCCGAAGGAATACATTCTTTCTCCGCTAATTTCTGAAAGGAGCGTAACGAAATTTGCGTGGTCAGACGGAAGAGCAGGCCTCATGGCCTGATTCTCGCCACGTAAAATAAGGCAATTCAATTCTATTCTATTCAAAAATTGAGTCTCATCAAGGGATTACAGTACTACGGTCATTTATAATAATAATCGGATAACACGAATTTTTATAACACGAACCCTGATTATTTCGGTCCCTTGGAATTCGTGTTAATGTGGGTTTTCTGTATTTTATCAAACGGTTTAATGGTCAAATCAAAAACATCAAAGAAGAAATAACGTCCGCGAGTCAGAAATACCACACAAGACTGGAAAATCATTCAAATCATCTCGCTATTAATCTATTGAATAATAGTGAAGAAACAAGAAGACTACAGCGCCATAAACCGCTAGATATAACGTACCGATTTGTTTAAATAGGAATGCTACTGTTGAGTAACATACCCACTCATGTAAATATTTCTATTAAACAATTTGCCTAATATTTCTGTAGAAATAGTAAATAAACAGAATTCATAAAAAATAATAATAAAGTGAAAAAAAACTTCTGAAAATTGTTACGTAAAAATTAACGAGATTTTCATACAGCGAAGGGACAAAAATACTCGACGAGATGCGCCGAGTTTTAAATTGTTCGTACGTATGCAGATGCTTCAATGCGTTTCATTACAAAGCACGTGCTTCATTTTATATAATACTATTTTTTCTTACACCAGGGAAGTCAAGGTCGTTGCAAGTGAGATTTGGTTTTATTGGTTTACATCGCCATTTCACCACAAGAGAGACGTAGTGAATGGAACATACAAGACCACCTTGATATAATACTTGGCTCATTCCTTAGCGCCTTCGATTCCGCCGTTTTATTTCCAGTGGTCGGACGAGTTCGATTTGTGTGGTGTTGTGTGCTGGTAAATAGCAATGTATCCAAATCGGAACGTGGAAGTCTCCAAAATTCTTTTGATATTATCATCTATCTTCAACTACTATACGCCGCCTGGAGGGACTACGGGATAAGCGTTTGTTGTACAGGTTGCGCTACTCTCCATACCTATGAGATTCTAGAACATCCACGAGAGCAATGAGCATTAGATGCAGATGATTAGATAAAGAAATTACTTTTTCTAATATTATGCTATGTTTTTCTTTTATTATGATAATTAACATGAATACTTTTGTGTTTTTTGAACTCCTATTCGGTCATTAATATCCACTGTTTTTATTACAAGTTGTTATCGGTGCAAGAAGAAGCAATCACGGTGAAAAACACAATCATCCTTCCTTAGATAAGAGATAAAAACTTTTCCAGGCGGAAGATTCGTAGTAAATAAGTACTTGGTAGATTAATTTTGTTTGCTAGATAGTACAAATGGTTAATAAATACAGCAAAACCTCGGTTTCCCAATCTCGAAGTCCAGCAATAAATAATTTGTAAACCTTGAAAAAATACACCTTTCGAATTTAAAGAGCTTTGTTTTTACTTCCTTATTCTTATTTTTATGTAATTCTTATATAGTACATAAGTATTAATAACGATGTGGTAACACTAGAGGCAAACTATTTGACAGACTAGTAAAAAGCAGGAAATACTGATAATTATTCTCTTGTGCACATAAGAAGATACTAAGGTGCGACTTGCAACTACAGTTGTGAGCATTATCTCGTGCTAAGGTCAATTACTGTGCTTAGCCTGCTTTATCTCCCATTGTAAGCGCCCGCAAACAGCCTCGTGATCGGCGCCTCGTTCTCGGCGCCTGCGACGGCGTTTCGCACTCGCAGCAATAGGCGGCGCGGGCGGAGAGAATTCAAGTCCCTAGAACAGAGAGTAGCGCAACGACGCCATTTAATATCCACCCATTCGACAACCGCGAAAGGCAGCCATCAGGACGTGAAGGGATATTGTAACATTTGATGACATTATGAAGATTTTGAAGAATATTAATATTGGTTTGGGGTAGATTCGTGGTTCTCAACATACGGTATATTACGCAGTTCCAATTTTCCTGACAACTGGCGGGATCGCCTGACAACAATAAAATGGCGGGATCGGTGGAAGAATGAAATGCGCTTCTCTCTGCGTCTAGGGACGCTAAGAGAGAATAAAGCAGCGGTGTAGTTAGGGAGGGGCAAGGGGGGCGGTCCGCCCCGGTGTCACCATTTTAGAGGTGACACACACCAAGTAGAAACTTTTATAGATTTTGCATAGATGTTGTATAGATTATAGCATAGATTTTGATGAAAGTATACCTAAGTTTGCAACTCTTAAATCTGGAAAAATGTTTTTTATAAAAAACATGCATTTGTTAATTCGTTATTTTCCTTTTAGTTTATTTATTTAAAAATTTATTTTAATTATTTTCAATTACATCGTTTTTTATGTATTATTAATAAATGTCATGTTCAAATTTACTTGTATTTTTATTAAATAATGTATAAACTATTATGAAAAAAAATTATTTCATTTATGGGGGAGGGTGATACCATTAGTTTTGCCCCGGGTGACACCAACTGAAGCTTCGCCTCTGGGAATGAAGTTCTTCCTCCCTTAGAGAACACTTGCGGTACAAAGGCGAGAAAAAAGCTAGTTTTTCAAATGTTGCTAATCTCGCGCTTTTTAAAATTTTGATATTTATATCTTTTTCATATTTTATTCGTCTTTCAACCATTGTATTTATAGTTAATGTTTTGAGAAGGGATTGTGGAATTTAAGAAAACGTGCGCAAATAATCTTCTCCCCCATTCCTCATATGCAGTTTTCACTGTTTTTTTTTACCAAATAAATCAAATCAAATCAAGCTGTTTCAACGAAAATCATATTCTCACTAGTTACGTGACTGTCACATTCTTCACCACTCAGTAGTCAGTTGAAAGAAAAATGTTTGGTTGACATAAATTCGAATTCCATGTGGTAAGTTTTGTTTCACTGTTGAAAACTTGGCGAACATTGTCTACTAGGCAGGAAAATAAATGGATTGCTCTATGAAGCAATTTTCACTTTCAAAACAACAATTTAAGAAATGAGGAATGTGCGTACAAAGTTAAACTATTTATTATTAGTTTGGAAGGGATTTAATAAAAATTTAGAACAACTTTTGTAGGTCGTTTCAAAACCAAAAGTGAAACTTATCGTTGTAAAGAACCGAAATTGAAGCCGGAACATTATTTGAAACGGTTTAATGTCCCGCGAAAAATGAAACAAAATTTAAAAATTATTTATTTCGGTTGAAATAATCATTGTGACTGGAAGTATCGGTTAATGTATTGGTTAGTCTGCAACTGAATCAGCAGCGAGATTATACGTTCGAGTCCCAACGATGGCGGACTTTCGACATAAGTAAAGTAGTAGTTGTGTGGTAGATGACGCCACCGCTAAGATGAGAACGCTTGAGGCCGGCTACTCTAATCGTTCATGCTCCTGTTTTCCTCAAATTCATTCCAGGCCAATGCCGGGGCACTACCTTCCACAGTGAACCATTGGCAGCGCGGCGACCTTCCGTTGCCGCCCCCTACAGTCTACCGTTAGGCTGATCCCACTCCCCATAAAGCTCAGTTCCCATCATGTAGATCGTCTCCGGCAGTATACAGATGTGTCTCCCTAACCACAGATGTACCCGGAGAAGTGGCTCAGGGCGTCAACTGATATCACTGCTGTGCCTCGGACCGGGAGGTCCTAGGGTTTGAATCCCAACGATGGCAAGATTTTCGATACTACCTAGGTCGAGTTCAGTCGCTGTCTGAAGGAGAAATCTAGCGGCCGGCTGCTCTGATCGGTAGATTTCAGTGGTTTATCCTATCAGTACCAGGCGAATGCCGCACCCAAACACGGGACACGGACAGCGCGATCTTTTCTTCCCATTCCTTGTCCAATCCTCACTCCCTACACACACTTACGAGCTTGTCCCGGCTGGAGCGGTGCCCGACTGGTGGGAGATACCCGGTTGGGGAAACCCTGCTAGCCGATGCGTCGGTAGGTCGGCGCCGAATCTCACCATCCTGCGGGACAAGATCACTGTCACATCCCGAGAAAAAGCATGCACTACACTTACGGAACTAACGACCATATCATTAGACGTAATCAATTAAACGCACGATGTAGTGCTACTGTACAACCCAGTTCAACCTGGGTTGTAGTGCCTGGAGAGAGGGGGAGAGACAGGAGGGAGATGAAAATGGTGAGTGAGAGGTAGGGAGTTGTTTCGTTACGTAAATACTTGCCGTCTAATTGGTCAGCAATTCCCAGCAGAGCAGACTGATTCTCTCGTGGCTGACCAGAGACGTGACCTCGCACCTGAATGCGGAACAGGTGGCACGTTTCCAAGGCGGCACGCGGCCTTCTATCAGCCGGCCGATCGACACGTGGGAGCAATCCACTAGCCTGCAGGGGCGGTTTACGTAAAGAATGGCTTTGCACGACGCCAATAGCCTCTCGACACACTTTTATTTTCATATATCAGTACATAAACCTCTCATTCTCTTGAAGTTTATGTCTCCGTTCAAACATAGACTTATCCGTCTACAACTGTCAACATACATCCCATACTTCGTCTCAATTTCGAATTAATATCAACTTCATGTCATGTTTCTTACTGAATTTAATTTTCTCTTTTTAGATGTAATAATGTCATTGACAAATTGAATTTTTTGTTGGAGAATATGATTGTATATTATACATTTTATATGAAGTAAAAATGCGTAAAAATTAATAGCTTTAAGAATGTGTTCGGTTCTGCGTTTTTAAATATCGATTGTTGTTACTGGGTTAAGACATTTTTCTCGATTTCATAACAATGACTAGTTGCGATAGATCAATGGTAAGCAACAACGTTGCCCTTGTTATACACACACTTACAACCAATACATCACTACAAATGTCGGAATACTAGACGGGCGTATAGAGCTTCTCCCGTTGGGAGCGGTGCCCCGTTGGAGAAGGCACCTGGAGAGGAAGGGACCCGCAAGCTGACGAGTACACACCGGGAGAAGGGGCTCGGGACACGAACTGACGTTACTGCAGTGCCTCTCACCGGGAGGGCCTAGGTTCGAGTCCCGACGGCGACACTAGCTTGTCAGCTGGATCGACTTCAGTCGCTGTCTGGAGGAGAATGCACTGATATGTAGTTTTCCGTGGTTTCTCCTTTCAATATCATGCCAATACCGGAGCAGCACCCTAACAAACGGGCCACACACCGCGCGCGATCTTTCCATCCTCTTACTTGTTCTATCCTCATCCCTTGCACACACTAACATGCACTACACTACCACACATGCCGGGAGACCTGTCGGGGGCTTAGACTTAGTCCCGGCTGGGGCGGTGCCCCACTGGTCGGAGATACCTGATCGGGGAAAACCCGTTAGTCGACGTGTAAGTCGGCGCCGGATCTCTCCATTCAACGGAGGAAGATCACCGCCACATCTTGAGGAGAACACATGCACCACATAACTACCGAATTAATGACCTTAACAGTTGGCGCGCACAAAAGCACTAATGAATCAAAAACCCGCCGAGTACACGTTTATGTTGGCGCCTGACCTCACGATCCAGCGGGGAAACACCGGCACCTCCCATGATATAACATTTACTGCTCTAAGGGAACTAATGACCTACTAAGTAGTTGATCCACCCGCGTACTCTCACTCAATCTTCTTAACAAACCTATCGAATAAAATAATAATTCTCTAGGAAAGACGTGTCACTCTCAGAAGTCGAAAAATTAAGAAGCAAGTACGTATTCATACTATTTGCAGGTAGATATGCATAGGTTAATTTGATTTTAATTCACCTCATTTACTGACGTTTTGAAATATCAATGCATTACACTGTGCAACGTTGCAGTTTCTGCTATCTTTAATGTTGCGCCGTCCTACTTCCATGTGAAAGTACAAAATACGTATTGTGTCATTGTGTTAATGTCAGGGGTATCATTCAACGCATCGTCTGTCTGAACTTCAGTAACCTTATGTATGCACTTTCGACTTCAATGGATCTTTCGGAGTAATTTGGCTTTGTCTCCTGCTATCTCTTATAGTATAACCTGAAACTTTTTCACAATATCTCGTGCTCGAAGATTTCCGAAGGTAATTAATGACAATTTCTGACTGCACAGCGATGTATTAATTAATGACAACTCTGATTGTGCTTATTGTGCAATTTCGAGTTAACTGTGAAAGGTGTTATTGTCTTGGGAGGATATGACAACTTGCAGGGTATGACAAGTAGCGGAGGGGTTGGCACGAAGTTATGACACTCGTCCCAAACATTGAAAAAAAAAGGTTTTTCAAGGAATAGGAACAAAAATCTCACGTATGAATGCTTTATGCTCAGAATAGTTTTTTTTTAGGATGCGCGTCCCTCATTCATAATGTGTTAACCTATTATCAGTTACTGTTAGTAGAGTAAAGGTTTATGTAAATACGCTAAAATAAAAAGAAATAAATGTTATAAAAGTAAACAAAAATTGTGTCTTAATAAACGTGTAGAGGTACGCGTTAAACGCGTTCTGCTGACCACAGGTCAGAGGAGCCCGCAGTTTGTTGATGTCTAGTATGGTCGAATATGCGACCCAGCAGGATGTAAAAGGTATCTGGCTGTCATGTGTGGTGGTTGCAAGTGTGCAACAGATAATTTGCACTAAGTGACGACATGATACGGGGACCCCATTTCAACTCACCTGCTTCACCTGTGTTACTAATTTCCTATGCGTGCAGAAATTCATGGTTTCGTTATGTTCTCAGGAACTAGAGAGAAATATAGAAACAATGAAACTGTTTCGCTTTTCACAAAAACAAAAATATTTGTTCGTGTTATTTCGCCCATTCTCACTTTGCGCGTGTCGACTGAATTGTCATACACCGTGCATATTTGCTATTCACGTATAGCGTTGTGGAATGGCAACTTTTTTATATTCTAGGTATATGTAAAGAACTGTGATATTCTGTATCCATACACACTATTCCATGTTATTGCAGTATTTGTAGAGACAGTTTTTGTTAACGTGTTTAATTTATTACAGTATTATACGAGAATATTTTAATTTCCGTTCTAGAGAAGTGTAGTGCTTCATTCCGGTAAACCATTTCGTGAGGTTTCGTTCAGTAGCATTTTTGCTTACTTTTGCAGTAATTATTTTCGTTCGAGCTTATTTTGGTCAAATAGTTTAAAAAATGTTCTAATTATAAATGTGATGTGCCAGGTGAAAGTTGAGTGAATAAACTGAGCGCAACGAATGGTTGATGGGATTGGAGTGGTTGATCCGCCGCTGGCCACTGTCGCGCCGGGTGCGGGTGGCGGTGGGGGCGGCGGCGGAGCGCAACCGGCGCCATCTGGGTCACGGCCGTCGGAGGCGGCGGCGGCGGCGGCGACGGAGGCGGCGGCGCGCGTCAGCCCGCATCGCCTTCCCGCAGAGGGCTTTGCTCTCTCGCGGCGCTGCCCCCGCGCCGCCGCCCCGCGCCTCGGCCTCGCCTCGCGCTGGGGATGCCCTCCGCCGCGCCGCCCCCACACATCCGTTCACCAACCCACTCACTCACCCCCTCACTCACCTACTCACTCACCCCCTCACTCACTCACCCAACCAACCACCCACTCACTCGCTCACTCAATCGCGCACTCACCCACTCTACCACACACCAATCTACCATTCAACCACCCACCCCCTCACTCACCCAACCACCCATTCGCTCACCCTACTCCCACTCACTCTTCCACCCTACCACCCTACCACTCACCCACCCCACTCAATCACACTCAATCACACTCACACACACACACACACACACACACAACCAGCCATACCCAGAGGACATTCTAATGCGACGGAGGCGGCATTCCAATTGCCTCTGCAGTTTCTCTGACCGGAAGGTCCAGAAAAAAAAGTCCTGGGGTTTGCGTCCCGACCGTGGCGGATATTAGACGTTAACTTGATAGCTACGTAGAATTTATCTACTTTCTGGAGGACAATTCTAAAGTCTGGCTTCACTAATGGTGTCTACTCTGATCAATACCATGTGAATGCTGGAAAACTACAGGTACAAACGGGTCACGGACCGCGCGCCATCTTTCCTTCCTCTTCCTAGTCCTATCCCCTCCCCTTACACACCTACATGCACTACTCTACCACACATGCCGGGAAACCAGAATTGAGTTCGCTCCGACTGCGGCGATGCCCCGCTGGGTGGGCGGATCCTTGAACGAGAAAATCCCCGCAAGACGACGTGTAGATTAATTAGAACGCGTTTATTAATTTTTAATGAGATTTGATTGACAAAATAAAATAAAAGATTATCAGAACAATTAACAAAAATGTTTTTTCCTGGTTCAATAATTAAAAAATAATATAAACAGCTCGAAACTTATATTTTAATTATTTTTCACCCTTGCTGACTTAGGTCTGAAGAATGTAGTATAATTTATGGATATTTCGCCATTATTATACATTTTTATTATGATAGTACTTTTTCCACTCAAGTATAAGTAACAACCACGTAAAAAGCATCGAAGACAAAGCATCGATATTAAAAAAATCGACTTCAAGAAGTCAATGTTTTGAAAATATCGACGTCGATGTCGCATCTCTAGCATGAAGGCAGGCTCGCTATAATGTGATTTTTATAACTTTGCCCCTCAAGCCCCTATGACCACGATGGAATATCACACGGCATTTCACGTCTTTCTCGATCCTGCAGATAGATGTCGCACGATCGGAAGCACTACTCGATACAGTCACAATCATGCGATATGTAACGGCACGTCTGAGAAAGACGTGAAATACCGTGACATATTCCATCGTGAAGACGGGCCTTGAGGGGAAAAATCGCAGTATAGTACTCCTGCGCACATCAATGTTGCATCCCTAGCATGAAGGCAGGCCCGCTAGTGCGCATGCGCCTGCGCACAACGATGTTGCATCCCTAGCATGAAGGCAGGCCCACTAGTGCGCATGCGCCTGCGCACAACGATGTTGCATCCCTAGTATGAAGGCAGATCCGCTAGTGCGCATGCGTCTGCGCACATCGATGTTGCGTCCCTAGTATGAAGGCAGGCCCGCTAGTGCGCATGCGCGTGCGCACATCGATGTTGCGTCCCTAGTATGAAGGCAGGCCCGCTAGTGCGCATGCGCCTGCGCACATCAATGTTGCATCCCTAGCATGAAGGCAGGCCCGCTAGTGCGCATGCGCGTGCGCACATCAATGTTACATCCCAAGCATGAAGGCAGGCCCGCTAGTGCGCATGCGCCTGCGCACATCAATGTTGCATCCCTAGCATGAAGGCAGGCCCGCTAGTGCGCATGCGCCTGCGCACATCAATGTTGCATCCCTAGTATGAAGGCAGGCCCGCTAGTGCGCATGCGCCTGCGCACATCAATGTTGCATCCCTAGCATGAAGGCAGGCCCGCTAGTGCGCATGCGCGTGCGCACATCAATGTTGCATCCCTAGCATGAAGGCAGGCCCGCTAGTGCGCATGCGCGTGCGCACATCAATGTTGCATCCCTAGCATGAAGGCAGGCCTGCTAGTGCGCATGCGCGTGCGCACATCAATGTTGCATCCCTAGCATGAAGGCAGGCCCGCTAGTGCGCATGCGCGTGCGCACATCGATGTTGCATCCCTAGCATGAAGGCAGGCCTGCTAGTGCGCATGCACCTTCGCACATCGATGTTGCATCCCTAGTATGAAGGCAGGCCCGCTAGTGCGCATGCGCGTGCGCCTGCGCCTGCGCAAGGCGTTGACTGCGCGCGGCGGAAGTCTCTATCGGCGAGATGCGCATCCGAGCGTGGGCGACAGCACTTGATACTCGCACTCGGCGAAACAGGACGCCGAGTTTCACGATGGGGAGAAGGTCTCGGCCTGTTGAAACGCGCTTACTCACCGGAACCTGTACAAGATTTATGCAACGGTAGAAAACGCAAAATGCTCATCCAATACGAACTGCTTCAAACTAGTCCCAAGATGTTTCTTTGCTACGTTTCACGTGGTTGATTATAAGAAATACCATATTGAAAAATAAAAGTATATACTGTTAATAATATATGGTTGGTATTGTTGCACTTGATGGTTTGACTGTGTGTTGAATTTTTCAACACATTATCGGAAACATTGTTTTTACAACTTGCCAGAAATTAAGTAAAAAGTATTGGAATATTTTTCAAATCTGAAGATTAATGGAAAGGTAATTCTAAGAATCGTCGAATTAAGTGAAATATTTATCGAGGCAGTTTTAGAAATTTATTGTTTAAATTTACTATTAATGTATTACGACGTAAAGCAACCTGAATAAATATTGCCCAATTTTATACTACGTGTCTTTATGCAGTACTTGATTACAAAAAATAAAAAAAATCTGTTCTATAAGCATATGTATAGTGTAATATAGGTGTAAGCTTTCTGTAACACGTTCCTGAATCAACAAATTGGATGTTTAAACAGAACCTGACATAGGAGAAGATCAGAATTCTTGTCGGGACGGTGTGGTTGACAATCAGTTTTCATTTAATGTCAGGAATTTTCGGACCATGATCTACCACAGTGTTTAAGGAAAATGAAAGAGGAAGGCAAAGCCTGTTTAACTGGCTGGAATGAAGCCAGACTGCGTTCTCAAGCGCAGACCGGTTTTAATTTATAATTTGAACTACGGGATTTACGAGATAACGATACCCTTTTCTGCTGTAATTATACTGCCTACGAAGCCGTGAAAAGTGACAGTGGAATAGCAAGAGAAGGAGAAAGCATAGGAATTTCTTAATTTGGAAGAATTTTGGAACGTTAGTTAACAGTATTGTAGTTTATATTGTCTTGAGCAGTAATAGATTTATTACAAAAAAACAAAAATCTGTTCTAGGAATAAGCATTCCGTATCGTGCTCCTCAATCAACAAAGAGATATCAGGATTGTAACTGGTGGTAATCATACTTAGGACTTTGCCGTAGTTCATGTAAAAATTACAATATTGTTGGAAACAAAAATGAAAATTGTCGAATGTAATATGTTTGTTGTAACACTTGCGAATCAGCTCTTAGATTATATAAAACTATTTGCCTTTCATTTAATAAAATATGACATCACGTAGATCTAGTTAGTGATTGCAAAACAGAACCCTGTGGTGTCTATTCCTCGTTATATTTTCTGTCTTTTTTCATGTTCCAAATTCGTGAGGAATATTGTGGAACTTCCTAAATTAGAACATACATTTTGCTATTCTCAACCATTACAATTTTTGAAGTGTAAATACGTAGAAAGTTCACTTGAATTTTTGCTGTTAAATACTTTAGTTTCGTCTTTCCAAATAAATATATGATTTGCTTGAAGGACAACCGAAGACTGCTTATTAGTAAATGTTGAATTGAATAAATGGCTATTTGACTAAATCGCAAGTCTAAAGAAATAAAAAATCAATCATGAAATCATTTCTTGGTCTCAATGCTGTAGGAATGTAAGCGTCACTACCTAGTACATTTTGACTATTTATTAGCTTCTTGAAGAGAAGTTATTAGAAGAAAACACATCATACCCTGGTGAAGAAATATTACTCATCCATTGTCTGCCCCTGACCTGGCCATTACGGGAGCCGCTATTCCGATACTCACACAAGGATACACAGTACCCCAGGCAAATATCTCTGCAATTGCACTGTACTGGTGAGAGTGCTAGCATCAGAAATTATATTGAAAGCACGAGCTGATACTTGCAACAAAAGAAACCGTAAGTTGCATACTAATCAACAATCATAACAGATGCTGGAAGTGTTGTCCCCTTCACTTGTTCCCCAGTTGTGTGATTGGTACCAACATAAATACAATTGGTTATAGGGGGCCCTGACTCGGCTCAGTGCAGAGAGACTTTCCTGGGGCACTATATTTATAAATGAGTTGTTTACAACCGTAACAGACCAAGTCCTCTTTTTAAGAGAATTGTAATAATTTGAGTGACATGAGGGAGAGTATCAAAGAACGTGTAAAGGCAAGAAATAAAGCATATTATATAAATATGCAAATACTAAGAAATAAATTAATAAGACGTAATACGAAAATGAAAATATATAAAACCTTAATACGTCCTATGGTAACATATGGGGCAGAGGCCTGGACATTAACAACAAATGATGCAAATGCGTTAAGGTGATTTGAACGCAAAATAATACGGAAAATATATGGACCTATCAAAGATCAAGAGATATGGAGATATAGACACAATGATGAGGTAAATTTAATATTAAAAGAAAAAGATATTGTCAGATTTATCAAAGCACAATGTATTAGATGACATATAAAAAGAAAGCAACAATCAAGAATGCCTAAAAAGATGTTAGAAGGTAACCTCTTCTCAAAACAGAAGAGAGGCCGTCCCTCAAAAAGATGAAATGATGATGTGTTAAGATCTCAACATCATGAAAGTCAAGAACTGGAAGAAGATACCGGAAGAGAGAAGAAGATGGAGTGCTGTTGTACGTGAAACCGAGGCCCACAAAGGGCTGTAGAGTTAGAGAAGAATAAGTAACAATTTGATTATATGGTAGAGGAAATCATATTCTATTCGCCGCCGACGTGCACCAAATTCTTAGTTCTCATACTGGCGCAGAGCCTTTGTATTTACTTCACCGAAATCGACTATCTGTTGATACCTTCGAAGGACAATTTCTCGAAATCACGTCAAAAGGACTTGGTCTGTTTTGGCTGCGAAACCCTCACATCGAGACAGTGATGAGGAAAATATTTACGTGGAGCATTCAAAGAAACGTTTCAATCACACACCCGCCGTGCGAAGGCCCTGCTCCCATTCCAGCGCGGAGGACGGGGCCAGCCTCCAGCCCTCACGTTCCTCAAACCACAGGCGCGCGGAGTTTCCACATCCTCTCTTTACTCGCTGGCGACTGTAAATGTTTATAACCCCGCGCGCAATAAGCTCCCCAACGCCTGAAACCGGTCGTCCCTGACCCATCGGCGGCAAATGACACGCTAGAGCGGTCTCGGGAAGGAATAATCGCGCATTTAGGCTGGCCTGAGCTGTGAGCGAATCTTAATGAAGATAATTGTTCTGAGATATTTCGTCTTTTTTTTGCATGAGAAACATTTTATTCTGTTTGTTTCTTCCTCGTCTACGAATATCTTCAAGAACGAATATCTTCAGTTCAAGAATATTTAATTGTTTTCTCAGTATATGTGTGAAGGTAACACG
Organism: Acheta domesticus; assembly: GCA_031308135.1. Classification (NCBI taxonomy): domain Eukaryota; kingdom Metazoa; phylum Arthropoda; class Insecta; order Orthoptera; family Gryllidae; genus Acheta; species Acheta domesticus. The sequence goes on along the minus strand of JAHLJT010009436.1, from coordinate 251,633,157 downwards.
ATTTTAGGACATTTGCTGCTTAAAGTTCCGGTTTAAATTCAAAGGTGATTTCAATGACCCTTCGTTACAAAATGTGGAGACATAACTAACGAGATATTGTTGAAGTTGACAATCCATAATCTGTGCACAGTGACTCACTCCATATTTTATTTATAGTTTTGCAAGTGATATCGAAACATGCTCACGCACGATTCGATATCACTTGCAGTATCTTGGCAATTGGATGTTCCTATTTTGAAGATTAAGAATCTTGAAGTAAGTGTAACCATTGATGTATCAGTTGTAATGATTAAACATTGGTCTGCTAGAAATCGCTTTCTTCCGTGATATTTGTTTAATTTCTATGGCATTGCGTTTAAGGAGGAACTACTAACATCTTTCTAATCTCCCTAATGCGGAGGGTTTTAGTATCAACTACCCATCTTGGAAAATCTAGAGCAAGATTTCTCAAGAGCTGGAACGCTGAAGCCATCCGGGATGCACGCAAGATGCAGCGAAGATTTTCACTCTCGCGTTACTGCCAAGCATCTACAATGAAAGACGCTTTTTATTTGATGATACCTTACCCAAAAGTTCGAAGATAAGTCTGCAATTAGCTTTCGAGAAGATATCATTTAAAGGTCATCATGAGATTTCACCATTGTCTCACAAATCGCGTCAAATTATGTTGAAGTAGTCGAAAGTTGACTTTAGTCATAATTAATTTAATTTAATTATGTTTAATTCGAGGACAACTGCATTTCAAATAAAAAATCCAGTCGTAATACCAATATAATTTTAGCAATTCTGTGATTTCAGGGCATCTTCATTCTAGTACCATTGTTATCAAGATAATAAAGCTGATTATTCTAAAATTTAATGGCAACATTCAAATTACTGTAATATAGTATGTATAAATCGGATAAATCTAACATGTTAATGGTTCATGCCCTTTGGTACAGAAGTCAGAGGGCCACCCTCGTCACATCATGTGAAATGTGTGGTGAGCAAAAGGTATTGGTGGCAAATTGGGATTCTCCTGTGTCCCCTAACTAGCATTCTACCACAACTCCATGTCCATGGTGATCACCATCACCTACCACTCCCCTCTTCTTTCGTATTTGCCTCGCTGTTTAAAAAGCGCTGTCTTGCATCAGACGCCAATAACACAGCGGTCAAACGTCTGCTGTGGGCTCCCGCAAACACGAGTGGCACACGATCTCTCATGTACAATGCGGCGAGAAGTCCATGTAAAGTAAAAAGGACTAACTAACATGTAAAGTCTAAAGGACCCACTATACTTAATTCGTATTTCGGAAACATTTCTGGGTGTGTTTGTGCAGATAATAAACGCGGAATAAACAGACAGAATGCGGAACATAAACATAACAGTATGATATAATAACAGAATGTGCAACATAAACAAATGAGATTAATTAAACCGAAAGCGACGCTCCGCGGAGCCCGAGTCTCGTCCTCCAACTCCACGAGAGCGCGCACAGACAATGGCGGCGCGGGGTGCGAGATGTTCCTGGCGCGCCTCAAGGACGGGGCGAATCCTTGGGAAGATCTCGCGCACAATGGCCGGGGAGGCCCCCGCGGCCCCGCCCTTCGCGCCGCCGCGCCGCAGCCGCCGACCCCGGCGCCGCCTGACCATGTACGTTTCTTGTTCTCTTCAGGCCTTTCTTCTTCTTCGCCTCTTCTTCGTCTTCTTCTTCTTCTTCTTCTTCACCTCTTCTTCGTCTTAGTCGTCTTAGTCTTCATCTTCTTCGTCGTCTTCTCCGACTTCATCGTCTACGTTTTTTATTTATTTATTTATTTGTCAAAAAAACAGTAAAAACTGTATATGACTTGTGGGGAAAGAAATTTATCTGCGCACATTTTCTTGAGGGTCAGAATTAAAAAAATAAAACGAAAAAAATGAATTTAGAAAATAATTATTTTAGAAAAATCAAAATATTTGAAAAATGGTTTTTCCCGAGTTATAGAAAATCAATTTCAACTGTAAATGAATTACAAGCAAAAGGAGTGCTCAACAAAACGTGCGCACAGTGAAGCTACATTTACGTCCAGAAGCAAAACAAGGGGCCATCTCAGCATTTGCCCTATGGATCAGGGAAACTGGACAGAAACCTGATCGAGATGGGGGTCGTTTTCTTCCCCGTCTTCATCGTCGTCTTCTTCTTCGTTGTCTTATTCATCGTCTTCGTTTTCTTCTTCGTCTTCTTTCTCTTCGTCTTCGTCATCTACGTCTTCGTCTTCTTCGTCGTCTTCATCGTCTTCGTCTTTTTCTTGGTCTTTTCCTTGGTCTTTTTCTTGATCTTCTTGCTCTTGCTTCTTCTTTTTGGCCTTCTACTTGATCTTCTTCTTGCTCTTCTTTTTGGTCTTCTTCTTGGTCTTTTCGTATTCTCCTTGGTCTTTTTCGTCTTCATCACCTTCACCTTCGTCATGATCTTCACCTTTTTCTTGGTCTTCGTCTTCGTTTTCGTTTTCTTCCTTGGGCTCCACCTTTTAAGGAGATTTAACTTTTTAATTGCTTCAAAGATTACTGTATCACGGAAAATGCTCGTATGAAGATATGGAGTGAGCCTCGGAGTTGACCTATGAATGAGAATGGAAACAGAGTGGAAAGGTTGGGTCTCTGATAGTCAGTGGATAACGTAGTGGATAACGTGGATTGTGTAACGTAGTGTTGTGACGTCCCCGTGAAAGCCGGAGCCGCTGCTTTTGCATTTTCTTTTAAATCTTTATTACCGATCCGTGAGTGTCTAATTATGGAGGCTACCAATCTATTCTTGGCGCTGCCTCGACTGCCCGCAATGCTACAAACGTTGCGGCGCTGTGGTCTCCGAGAGCAGATGCAATTGCTGCATTCCGCCTTTGCTAATGCCCCGAAATTCTTCGCCAAGATCGGCTGTGACCGAATATTCAACCTCATATTCCATCTATCCCCAACATCCCTTTCGCACTCCAACATTATACTTGGATTTTTATAACCTGACACTTGACGTTAATCAGCTGTTGACGATTTCGTCCAATCGGGAGCTTAAACGTCACTACAGTGACAATACCATGATTGGATGACACCGTAACAGCGGATCAACGTCAAGTGCCAGGTTATAAAAACCCAAGTATAGCATTCGGTCTTCTGGAAAGCGGCGCCATTCCAAGACAGATAACGCAGTCACACAGTCAGCAGGATGGCTGCTGAACGAACCATCCTCTCTTGTGATTATAGTAGGTGGTAGATAGAAGACTGGGAAATTAAACTAACGGAAATGCTTTAGAAATGTGTGATGGTGAGTGTCGAATAAGACCGTTTTTGTAATTGATTTTACCGTTTGCCTTTTTTCGGCAAACATCTTTCAGGAAAGTTGTTAATCTTGTTTGTCGTGATCCTTCCAAAGTAAGACATGATTACCTCGCCCTCTAGCGGCGGCAGCGCCACCGCGTGTCCCATCCGCGCGCCGTCGCCTGGCGAGCGCAGCCGCCTCCGCCGCCGCGCGGCGCCACGTGCGCCGTCAAAGGGCGGCGAATCCGCGTGAGGCAACGCGCTGGCCGCGAAAGCGTGTCCGGGCCCCGACGCTAATTGAAGTCTCCTCCTCCGGCCTCTCGGGCTTCTGTATTTCATCTCGTCTCTTCGCCCCCTACCGGGAGAGATGGCTCAGTGCATCAAGTGATGTTACTGCAGTCCCTCTAACAGGGACTCGGATCCCCACGGCGAGGCGGCAGGATTTTCGACACTAGCTTTTTAGCTAGGCCGAATTCAACCGCTGCCGAGGAGAATGCTAGCAGCCGGCTGTTCTGATCGATAGATTATCCGTGGTTTCTCCTATCATCAGGCGAATGGTGGAGCAGTACCGTAAGGAACGGGCCACAGACCTACCTCACATGCCGGGAGACAAGTCAGAAGTTTAGAGCATGTCCCAGCTTGGACGGGGCCCCGCTGGTGGGAGATATCTGATTGGAGAAAAATTCCCGCTAGCCGACGGTAGGTCGGCGCCGGATCTCGCTATCCAGCTGGAAAAGATCACCGCCACCTCCCAGGGAAACACACACACTACACTTACGGGACTAATGACCTAAGTAGTTGACGCGACCGGAATCACGAACAAACATCGTCTCTTCCCCGGTCTTTTCCTCCTCCTCCCATCGTCTTCTCATCCTTCCCGTGACATCTTCTCGTCGTACTCTCCATTCTCCCCTCCTCTTCTACCGCCTCCTCGCCTCGCCTCTTTTTTCTCTTCCTCCGCCTGCTCTCTTTCGGCCGTCAGCAACCACCTGAGTACTGAAGAGAAACACGTCTTCCCTACTAATATCGCTCTTTTCTTTCTCTTGATATCGCTCACCTCTTCTTCTTTCTCCTCTGTCTTTCCTTCCTTCTTGTCCTCCCCCTATTTATCCTTTTCCTCAATCTACAACACTTTTTACACTCCCCTACGTTTGATCTGCTTGTTCTTTTCCGCCTATTCATGGCTGAGGTGGCTCAGGGCATCAATTAATGTCACTGCAGTGCCTCTGATCGAGAAGTCTTACGGTTCTGGTCACGACGGTGGCGGACATTAGCTAGATAGCTGAGTCGAATTTAGCCACTGTCCAGAGGACAATTCTAGCAGCCGGTTGCTCTCATTGGCAGTTATTCGTGGTTTCTGCGATTACACCAGGCGAATGCCGGAGCAGTACTCTAAGAAACGGGCCACGGACCGCGCGAGATCTTTCCTTCCTCCTCCTTGTCACTTAGTTTCCTCTTATTAGTTAAAATCGATGTACCCAAACAAAACATTAATTCTATAATATACTAAAAATTGTTGTGCCAGTAAAATGTCATACATAAATTGAAAAAATGGCTAATAATGGCTGAATAAAAAAATGTTTAATTTGTATTTAGCTGCTATAAGTTTCGTAAAGGGGATTGGCCTTTACGCCATTAGATCCCGGAGTTCCTAGTCGGTCACTCAACCAGGAGTCCGCGATGTTTCGAATTCACTTCACCTTCGTGACTTCACGTAGTTAACGAATTCGGCTAGAGACGCCGGTTTCGCGATTGTGGCTTTTCAGTACAACTATCTCAGTGTTCGCCTGGATGACGGAGGTAAACCACGAAAACTCCGGTCAGGATGTCCGCCAAGATGCGAAGTCAGCGCGTCACTCTGAGGTACTTCGCTCTGTAGGTGAAAGTAATACAATATGGTAAATAAAAAAAGACTAAGGGAGCACAGAAATATACTCCCTCACCTCCACGCCCTTGCTCCTCAGCAAAGCTTTCGTGCTTCAGCACTTTCTCGGTGTTGCCACAGCTGCAAATTCTGCAACCCGTAGCAGCCACCGCTGCTCTTCTAACAATGGAGGTGTGAAAACGAATTACATACTTTACTGCATAGTTACATTCTTCCGTTTGCACTCTAGACTCCACTAGCAGATATGCGTCGAAGCTCGAGAGATCCTTTGATATTTGCGAGTGTCTCCCGACTGCGACGCCATGAAATGTGGTAATTTCAGAGTGCATTAGGTGAATGCTTACGAAAACGACCTCACCGCGTGTTACGCTCCCGTGCAGTATTTGAGAAGGGAACAGCAGGGGAAAGAATGACTAGAGGCTGCAGAAATGTAATTAAGGAGGTGAGTAACTAAACGAGAAATATAACGAATGGGAAGATTCTTCAAGAGTTAGGAGGGAAAAGATGATGGTTTATTGAAATCACAAAACCCAAAGCACAACTCATTAGATAACATTCAGAGATACAATCAATTTCTCCAAAACATTTCTGCAGGCAAGGTCTTGAGAAAGTACTTACGTAAAAATCTTGATCGAAGGGAAAATGTGGCACCTTCTTGTAAGACATTGAAAGATATGCAGAGGATAGTAATCTGTGCCTGGAGAGGCGTGGCTTGGTCTGTAGTAGATGAAATATTCCTGATTCGTTCGCATTTCTTTGCACTAAATATTTCATTGTCATCAACATCTACTTTTTGCTCTTTATAATTTCATTCACCGTTACGAGCACCTTTACCTGTCACATGTATGAATACGAGCGAAAGTTCACTGCCACTCCCCTTCATAAAACGATTGGTTTCTTGCGAAATGTAATTAAATGTTGGCAGTGTGAGGGAGTTAAGCGGTTTGATTTCCTCCACCTGCAGCTGTTTTGTGTGTTTCAAGATTCATATTCCCAACGCGATTGGCAACCGTGGTACAGTGGCGGATCCAGGGGAGGCGGCATGAGGGCCATGCCCCCCCCCAAAAGGCCTAGGGTTTTCATTGGTTACCTTCCTTCATATGGCACAATTGATTTAAATATTTATTTAGATTAAAACTATGAAATTATTTCAACAATAATATTGTGTATTATCATATATATGATAATACATAGTATATATATATATATATATATATATATACTACAAAAAGAATATGCATGCAATATAATAACAAATATGTTTCTACGACTTTTATGAGTTAAACTGTTACATTGAATCGTTTCGTGGCTGTTGACATAAAGGATTTACCCAAGGCCACCTAGCGGACGCTCCTAACCCTACCCTCGCAAGCTGCCGCAGGTTGCTCTGGCCACCCGTCCGCCTGCGAGAGAGTACTGCGCTAGTCAAATAGGATCAAAATTACAATTCAATTTATTTTAAATAATATTTCATGAAAAATTACTAATAATAAAAGAAATTAAAACTGACAAGCATAGTATAATATCGATTCTCAATGATTAATGAAGTGTCAATACTTGGTTTGTAAACTTCTCGGTGATTGGTCAAGAACCTGTGTCGTAATGAAAACTGCATCGAAATGAATATCAAATTATGCAACTGGTTGCAGCCATTAAATTACAGCATTATACAATGGGACTAGAAAAATATGTTTATTTAACAAAATCTATGTTATATTATGTTAATAGATTTATTATTAATTCTGCAATTAAGTATCATTTCGTGGTAGCAGAATATCTTAACATAACATGCATTAAGCTTACATTGACTAACAATAAATTACAAGAGAGTAATTAATTAAAAAACAATAATTAAGAATAATAGTACATAATTTCACAGCGCAAACCTTACTCCAATTCATTTTACTCCACTTCACTTCACTTCACTGCACTGCACTTCACAGCACTTAACTGTGATGCATTTCTTTCGCATTTCTTTTCCTTCACTACACAACAGTGCACTGCACTGCTATGCACACAAATATAAATAAAATAATAATAATAATAATAATAATAATATTGACAATACAACTACAACTACTACTAATAATAACAATTAGACAAATTACTTAATAGGAAATTCTACTAATTTAACAGTATAAACTTAACAATAATACAATGATCTAAAATAGAGATAAATAGCTAGGAAACAAATTTATTTTTAAATTTTCTCAAGCTTTGAGGAAAGGGTTTAAAGATTGTCGCAGGCAAACTGTTCCAGTCTCTAATAGTTCTGTTTGTGAATGAAAATGTCCCAACGTCCATTTTCTGCATTCTTGTCTTAATTTTGTGCTTGTGATCCGTTATACCGAAGTATGTAGGTTTTCTTAGAAGACGATTAATTTCACCCCAAGCAGGATAACCTTTGTATGCTTTGTACGTAGCACAGAGTCGCAACTTAATCGGCCTTTTTTCGAGTGACTGCCATGCACCTCTATTTGTTGTACTATGATGCCCTCCCTCCCCCTCGAAACGATCGGCTGGATCCGCCCCTGTCGTGGTGTCACCTCCTTCGGTGTCTCCTCGTTCTCTCTTCCCTCCGCCCTGCCTGCGTCGTCCTATTTTCCTTCGCGAGATCGTATCTCGCCTTGAGCAAGCCATAAACCTTATCTGGCAGGCGTCGAAGCCGTTCGGGTGGCCGAACACCGGGAAGTGGCGGAGCTCACTGCTCTTGCCGTACAGCTTGTAAATGCGGTCAGACGCGCAAAGAAAGGGAAATTTGCTCTGTAGCTCTTAGTTAACTGCACTAAACGCGGCACTTTTGGAATTAATTTACCGCTAACACATGTTAACCACTTTCCTTACAAGTTGAGTCTCGGAATGCACATAATTCTTGTGAACAAAGGTGTTGTACTGTTATATTAATGATTGCTGTGACCTGCTGTTAGGTTTTTTCTATACAATATCCGAATGCACGGAGCGAAACATTATTGCTCCAAAAGCTAATTTTCAACCATCTTTTGAAATTTTCTAACTGTAGCCAGTACATTTTCTGACGTGTGTAGTCATCTACTATATTTTGAAATATCACAACCATTGGTACATTTATTCATAATGCAATTATGTTTAGGGAAAAGGATAATATTGGATTTATAAGCTAAGAAACCGTGTGAATATTATACTTCTTCCTCATATGTCGTACACATTTTTATTAATTTTTTGTAATATATAATTTAAAAATACGTAAATGTATGCTATTTAGACAAGAAAAACTTGCGCCCTTTTGTTCTGGGTTCGTTGTTGGATTTTCAGTATCTCTTTCACTTGATTGACGTAACAATGTAGCAAATTTTTCTCAAATCACAACAGTTATTTATTATTTCCATTAGTTAAATATTCAAATTCCCTAACGTCAAAACCAAAATTCTAATTTGTCTAACAATGATCCGTCCCATTCTCACATACGCCTGTTCAGTCTGGGGTTCCGCTTCAAAAACATCGATTAACAAAATTCAAAATTATTACCCCAAAACTTATTTAAAAGCTCCATGGTTTATTCCCAACAAACAAATTTATAACGAATTAGTCATTCTTCCTATCAACATTATTTTCTGCAACTCTCCACTAAATTTTATTAAAACTAATTTTACTAAAATTTATTCTCATATAAACCATACACCATCTGCATTCCATTTTCAGCTAGGAAAACAGCCCTCACCAAAACAGAATAAAACGAAAACTTCTGAAAGATTTCTTTCATCCTCCTTAGCCTTTCTCATCAACAATAAAACTCACCGAGAGCAAATCAGTTTATTTTTCGAATGATGCATTAGCTATATTTTGTTTCTCCAATAAAATTTCAAATAAGTAAATTGTATCTTCTACCAAAAGCCTCACAGACTAACGCATGTGAATATTCAACTACCAACATGTAGTCTCGCGGGCCTACAACCTCTGCTGGTCCATGTTCTTCCTGGGGACGAATCCCGGGGTGGGCACCTTGGCACTACTAGGCTGATTACAGCGGCTCTATCCTCACCCCCTTCCATGTATTCAACTACCAACAGTGCGATTCGCGATTTCACTGCTGTGCAGCGGAGAAAGGGAGGGTCGAAGTGACCCTTTGCAATCCCCCTGATATTTTGGGGTCCGCAATACCCTGAACACGACTCGATGAACAGGCCTATTATTCTGTGCAGTAAGGTCATTCGTAAAACAATTTAAATTTGAATGTTAATACAATTGAAAAACTAGTGGCTCTAAAACACCATATTCTTTGGTTTGATTTGTAAAGATTAGATAATATTATGACACTAACTGAACCCGTGTAATAATTTCGAGTATTGGGTCAATTGTATGTTTGCGCGAAAGATCTCCTCACCTCATTGACTCAACATATGCCTATGTGATCCGAATTCCCATAAAAAAAATTTGCCCGCTTTGCCATTAGAATTGGAAAATATTGGTTTCTGCTTTCCGACTTTTTTCATTACTACGTAACGTTCCCTATACTATAATAAATTAATTTACGAAAAAGTCGCAACAATTCATCTATTTCTGAAACCCTCTTTGTCGCGAATAAATAATATCCCAAATTCAAGACCAGTACGTAAAGCGAGTTTAATTACATGAGATTTTATGTAACTATTAATATTATATATTGATTTTTAAATACCTAGTCAGCAGTCATTTGGACTCGCGTAAATGTCAGTGTGAAATGTTAGTGACCTTATTCCATTTAACAGGGAATGTCTGTTCGTTCTTTTCCTCAAGCAACTGCATGTTTCCAAGATTAGGAGAACGAGTTTTTTCCATTTAGTTACGACACATTCATTTATTTACATGAATAATTTATTTTTTCTTCGAGAAAAATACATAGTGTTCTGAAATTGGGACCTTAGTGAATTAAGGTACCCTTCAAAAGCAGTAAATGAAATATTAATTTAATAATTAATTTTCCATGGTAAATTCATTTTTTCGGAATAGCACCTTGTAATTTCAAGTAAGTGGCTTTTTAAAAAATTGGGAAGAAACTTGGTCTTTGTTTTCTCATTGGGAATCTGAGAATAGGAGAGATCGGACCTCCTTGAAAATTGTAATGGAGTTATATTTTGTAGTAACAAATTGTGACATACTTCATGTTGTATTTTACTCCAGTACGTCAATAATATTCATTTGCCACTCAGTTGTTGGCCAAATTACACAACGATAAGATTCAGATAGCAAAAAATCAGTATTCAGTATTTATACTGCATTCTTGTGTAAGTAAAATGTGCCGAATGTATCAGCTTGTGACGACTATTTCTTGGTGCCTCGTGGAGAGATCTGGCGCTAGCTGTCACATCCCCAATCTCATCCCCGCACAGATGATTTTCTTGGAACATTTAATCACGTTGTTCCCGTACAAATTCAGATGTTTCAGTCCCCCACAACGAAAATACGTAGCGTGTCGTCTATTTGACGTCAGAAGCAGTAAAAGAACTAGTCGACCTGAATAGTTAAGATGGTTAAAGCGGATGCGCTTTCGCTGGCTCCACTCGAAGATAGGACACCGTGTGTTATGGTATGGTGGGAAAGAACTAACCATCACATGCCACACTCAAATCTCTTCCTAAATATTCTCGTGAAATTCTTCCCCAAACCAGTTGTTTGCAGTGGAGACAGGCATTGTCTCGGAGGGCTATCTACCTCCGACTGATTGATACAGACTTACGGGCTATCTAACAGTAAAAAAACTATATGAAATTTTGGGGGAGGAAAATCATTTTTAGCGACCGAAAGAAAGATCGTGTGCAAATTTGCTCAATAGATCCAAGAAACACGTCCAAAATCCCGACAGACCATGACCGGGAGAGATAGCTCATGACATCAACTGATAGCACTAGACCTGACCAGGAGGTCCTAGGTTCGAGTCCAGACGGTGGAGGGGTTTTCGGCACTAGCTTGTCAGCTCAGGTCAAATCCAATCGTTGTCTGGAGAAGAATTCTAGTGTCCGCTGCTCTAATCGGTTGTTTTCCGTTGTTTCTCCAATCAACACTAGGCGAATGCCAGAGCAGCACCCTAACAAACGGGCCACGGACCGCGCGCGATCTTTCCTACTTCTACCTTGTCCTATCCTCTTTCCTTACACACACACACAAACATGCTCTACACTTCCACACATGCCGGGAGACCGGTCGGGGGCTTGGAGCTACTTCCGGTTGTGGCGATGCCCCGCTGGTGGGAGATACCTGTTTGGGAAAACCCGCTAGTCGACGGTAGGTCGGCGCCGGATCTCGCCATCCAGCGGGGGAAGGCCACCGCCACCACCCGGGGAAAATTCACTACACTTACGCGACTAATGCCCCTAGTATTTGACGCGCCCGGAATCACTAACAATCAATCAACCGAGAGACTCTGGGGCGAAAACCTCGCCAGTAGATGTTTCGGCTGGTTTCTCCGGCTGCGTTTCGCCGCTTCCGCTGCTCGGAGTTGTTGGGCGTGGCGTGCCACGGGAAGAAACCGAATCGCCTGTGGGCACAAGTCAAGCGCCTTATCCTCAGGGGATCTGATGGTTCTGGCCGCTGCGCCCTGCAATCTGTTTGTGTTCTCGGGTTTTCTGTCTGTTATCGCTGTGTGCACCCGCAGAAAGATTGTTATCACCTCTGTCCATTGCATGGTACAGACGTCGGACATCGTTTTGCTTTGTGAACGAAGGTATTTATTTGATGAATTCGTAGCTGATGTATCGAACATGTAATGCTTTCTTGTTCGAAAGGTTTGTTGTTTTTATGTTATTCCTTGTGAACATCTCCTTAAAATGTAAAGTAAGTACATTTAAGTCATTGTCCATATATGCAAGCAATAGCATATTTGAATATTAACAAATTCATCTGCTATTATGATGACTACAGATAATAAGATTTGTTTTGTCAGAATTCGGAACTGACTAAAACAGGTAACATAATCCTTTAGTAATACGCTACGTGTAATTAAAAGTTTGAGCTAGGATTTAAGATGAAATGTAAGTTTGTAGGTAGCTGAGAGCTTAATATACATGAGAATCATCAGGATATTAGTGTTAATTGTCTTTCAACCACGAGAATAATCAACAAATACTTCTCATTCAATACTCGATCAAATGAATTTCTACCTACGGCATAGTGTAGTAGAAAGCAGTGGCTTTGCTAGGAACAACGGGAAGATGGCGACACCGTTGAGGTAACAATAAAAAAAGAAATTAAAGATCAACGTAGTACGTTGCATTGACGCTGGCCACCTCCATTCTCATGTTGTGTAATTTAAGACCACGCCCTGCATCCTGGTCAAATGCTCTCACTGATACACGAAGGTCACCCTCTGCCGTTACTTTATCTCCATCCACCTTTCTTTAAAAATATTTCTTTACGAAATGCAGTACTGAGGATTGGGCACGAAATTTCGATCGTGAAACACATTATACGATAACAAAGTAAAGACAATTTTGTTAGAATTTCAAAACTCAATCCGACAACTTAATGATTGATGAAACGTTGAGTAAAGAGAAGTGTGCTCGCCTTCAATGACTTCTGGTCGACTGTGCATGAGCACTGAGGGTATAAGAGATGGAGAATTGTAAAATGAAGCAAATTAACCGTGCATGCCGAATGTAAACTTGGAATGTGAAGTCGTTTGATAATGTTTGATAATAAATAATGTCGTCAAAATTAATATCCAAATCATACTTTATGTTTTTGTGGAAGTATTCGATAAAATGCTGTCTTCAAATAATATTTAAATATTTACAAAAAATAATACGTAAATTAATTAATTTCTTAATTTTCAGCAACTCTTAGCCCAATTAATCTGCTATTTTGTTGGGTCACATTAAAGAAATTAAATAAATAAAAATATTCAATGGTAGGGGATAAAACTAAAGATTCAGCAATAAAATATAATAATAAGTAATTGCACGCGGTTCATTCCACAATAAAACGTCAGAAGTTATTTTATTTTTGTGTACGGGCAAAAGATTCCTGGAGTCTCCGAGGCAATATGGACATCTCCTACACCACAAGTAGGAGTAATAGGTGACGCCAATCATACCTGGAGCATGGGATCGATTCCCGACCACTCTAAGCGTGATGTGTGGTGCACAAAGCTGACAACTACTCGTTAGGTACTCATCACTCACGAACCTCAATAACTTTAGCAGTTGAACGGTCTCTATTCCCAATTCACACTAAATAAAACAAATAAGTAAATAAATGCACCTCGAATTGCTTCAGAAAATACTTAAGTGGTGGATTTAAAAGAAACTTAAACGAAACAAGGTTATGTATGATGACTATAATTAGATTCAATACACATTTTTAATTCATAAATATTTTTACCACTACTTTATCTATTATAAATACTTTAAATTTAAAGTCGGAAACAATATTTAAAATAATATTTTATGTGTAAAACATAATATTCATTTAATATTTAAAAATACTTGGGTTCACATTTTTATATAAATTCTCAGATATTCGTAATTTATCAACTTGAAACATGTATTTAATGTTTTCAAATTTCATTTTCAAGGAGAGGAGTGATCCCCGGTGCCACCCATGCTATACCACCGCCCCTAAGCACCTATTCTCGCCAAGAAGCGTCTTCTTGAAGGCCCTGCCTTGCGGGCGAAGCCGATGTCGCGTGCTGGGGAATGTGAGGACAGTCGCCTACACGTTCGCGGAGTGCTTGCGATTCCAAGGCGCTCGTTGTCCATGTATGGGCGGTGGCACGGGTGTAGCAAGGAAGAAATTAATTAAATGAAAATATGAAATGGTTGGAGATAATACAAAATCAGCAATAAATTACAGTAATGAGTAATTGCGCGCGGCTCATTTGGCAATAAAACGTCAGCGCTGTATTTTATTTTCGTTATGGGCAGTAGAAGGTTTCTCATTGAACAGAGTGGTTTACATCTCTAGCTCTGTTTTTACCATCGTATTTTCATTCATCCCCTGCGCAAGAATTGAATGATCCTTTTAATCTAAAAAGTTTATGAAAAATCGAAAATCGTCACTTTGTGTGGGTTATGCGAAATGACAAAAGTCACGTCCACCCTCCACAGAATTTTAACTCCGGGGGCTGCGCTCGTCCCTGCAGCAGTACAAAAGTTTTACATGCAGCGCGTGCATATAATGAAACGAGAAAACGTACGTGAAAATGATTCAATCAGCAATTTTATGGATTGCGCGTCTTGAATTCACTTTTTTCTAAGTTCTTCCCGTATATCCTAATTCGAGCCTTTGCCTGATCTTTGCAGTATTTTTAGATGTCTCGAGTTCATAGGATATGGGCTTTAGGGGACGGGGGATCAGCCTCTCAAGCATAAGGATTGAAGTGAGAACTAGGAGCTGGAAGGAAAGATCGCGTGAGGCAGGTGACCCGTGGTTTAAAGTACTGCTCCGGCATCCGCTAGGACTGAATTTCAAAAAACAACGTAACTGCCTTGTTCTAGCATTCTCATTGATGCCTTGACATAGTCCGACCTTCCGGTCTACCGAGATCTAGGACCTTCCGGTCTATCGAGATTGAGTCGCAGATTACAAAAAGAAACACACTGATTTTCTTTACTCTTAGAAACTAAGTTACGCATTGTGCTATTGGTCTGAAGGAAAGCATAATGTTTATAATTTCAAGTATCACAAGTAAAAAACATGACAGTAAATTAAATGCCATGGGAGTCAAATTGCACGAATTTCTTATTCAGAAAAATTAAGTTGCCATTGTTTTTGTAATCCATATCCAGAATGGCTTTGTTTTTCCTAAAATAAAAGCTGTATAAAAATGTGTAAACGTGCTTTCTTAAGAGATGTTCCTGAAAGTTGCATCCGTGTCGGGGTTAATCGTCCAGATCACACTCATCATACTACATTCCATTGAATATGACGGGAAAGAACTCAAGAACTTTACTAAGATGCTGCAAATGAAAAGATTAATGGCGCATTGTTACCCTTTCACATAAGAACTTCCTTCTACATATGAATTTTATAAACAGTACGAATTTCACACATAATTTATCACTCAATAGTTTCATACAAAGTTCTACTTATTTTCACTGTATTGAAAATGTTCGCACATATTCCATGTCCTGAAATATTCACTCAAAATTCCTGTGATTTTCAAATATTTTAGAGGTTCTTTTAAGACGTTTTTCAAGTGTAAGGGATATAATTTCTTCAAAATGATCCAAATATATTAAATTAAAGTATGTGATAGTTAAAATTGGAGACGTTCAACGTTTATTTCTAAATAATAAAGTAGTATTACATAATAACCAATGGTTTGCTTAGGCGGCTGTGGTGTTCTAATGAAATTCTTCACGCAGTGGACCTAGAAGAGAATACTGCCTTGAAGTCGTTATAATCAGGGTGCGAATAGTTTCATTTATGTCCTTCGAGATGGAGGTGACGAAAGGGCATTGTTCATCCCATTCCTGACAGAGTCCTTCTTGTAGACGTCCATTAGTTCACCAAGACGCCGCTGTTTGCCTTGTGCCTTCCACATTTCCCTGGCGCAAGAATGCAATGTGTGTGCATCGGCATCCTTAATGCCCGCTGTTAACTGACCTCACCTGCCTCTTTCACAGACACGTGATCTTGCAACGGGAACCTTAATTAGATAACAAGAGCCTGGGAAAAATAAAACAAACTCACTGAACTGACATACGTCCTTTCTATAATAGAAACGTGAATAGTTCACTGTTAATATGTCCTGCTCAAAACTAGCATGTAACGATTGCAACATTTTGTTATTCATAAAGGGAACTGATTTTGATTTGCATTCCATAATGATACCCTCCAAGCTCTAGGAACATAATTAGACATTGTACAGGGCCCATATGTTAAAGGCGTCGGTAATAATTATGTTGACCCGTGGGGCAATATATCGGTAACTCTGTAAGACAAAATCCCAGAGACAGAAAAAATCGTTCAAATTACAAGAAATATACTGATTCATTGATGTTTTATACTAATATACTTCTCTTAAAATTAGTATTAAACATTGTTGTTTAATACTAATTTTAAGGGAAGCTATTTCAACACATTCTCATTATCAAACCATGATTTTTAAATCTTAAACGTAATGAAATGCTAATTTCAATTGTGTGATTTCCATCAAATGTATTTGCGCGCCCTAACATATCTTTTGCATCAAATAGCTTTGCAAGGCGACTGAATGTAATATTTAAAAGTTTTTAACGTGAATTTAAGGGCATTAGTAAGGTCATATTAAGGCCAAAGTAAATAATTAAACGTTTTTTTTAAATTAATTTTCTCAAATACTCAATCTCGGATTTTCTTTTTTTACCGTCAAATTGAAGCAGAGACATTTAAGTTTATCGTAGTTAAAGAATCTTGATAATAAATCGGAGAATGTTGTAGTGCATTGTTCTCTGGGCCTCTGAAAGATGTAGAAGTTTCTAACGTTTATTCTGAATTAAGAAGTTTGTAGCATTGATTGTGAATCGAGAAGATTATAACATTTATTGTGAATCGAGACGTTTGTAACGTTTATTGTGAATCGAGAAGTTTGTAACGTGTATTCCGAGGCGCTCTGTTGATAATGGCGTGTCGTTGCGTGCGCAGGTTGGAGCTGGCCATCCCGCGGCTGGAGAACGGCAAGTTCGACAGCTGCCACATGTACGCCATCGACGACTACGGCGCGCTGCTGCAGGAGGGGCCCGAGGCGGCGGCGGCGGCGCGCCGCGAGGCCTCCAAGAGCGCCGTGGTGCCCTGCCGCTACGGCTGGGAGTTCGACCTCGACGAGGTGCCCTACCTCAGCATCGCCGCAGAGGTACACACCCAGCGATTCGCCGCCGACGCAGTGTGAGCCACTGCGTGAGCGAGTGTGTGTGTGTGTGTGTGTGTGTGTGTGTGTGTGTGTGTGAGCGTGAGCGTGAGCGTGTGCCATAGTTAGGGGGTTGATTCTAATGAAATGTCTTTTTTTCCTTTTCAGTTTAGAACAGTATCGTTTGGTATAGAAGTTAATTTAATGTTGTGACAAAAGGAAGTCAACCATTTTCATAGGTAATTTTTTGTCGATTTCGGCTAATAAGTGGGTTTTTTTACCCTTTTTCGTGATTTTTAATGCACTTATTACTGATTTCATCGATTTTAATATAATTTTATTGGTACTTGCTTCAGATAATGTTTACGAGATGCAACAAATGTTCTCCACAGAATTTCTGAGTCGTTGTATCTCGTCTAAGATTCTTCCTGTGACGCCTATCAGCGTTATTGTCGATTCGGCCGATTTCGGGATAATTGAAGACAGAGTTTTCCTGGTAAAGAAACCAAACCAAAAGTTCGCAACCTGAGTTCACTTGAACGAATGAATGAAGTCTCGGTGATATCGGTAACGCCTCCAAAAGCTTGAGGTGTTCGTCCGAACAGGTTTTGATCACATTTTTTACATTTTTATTTGATATTAGGATATTTTTAAAACATTTTAAAAGATGGTCATTTTGGCGATGCTTTAGGTTATCAAAATCCGTCCCCTAGTCATAGTTTAAGGGTGAGTGAGTGTGGAGATTCAATGTGAATAAGTGTGAGTGTGAATGAGTGTCGGTGAGTGTGCATGAGTGTCAGTGAGTGTAAATGAGTGTCGGTGAGTGTGAGTGAGTCCCAATGTGTTAATGGGAATGTACTGATTACGAAAGCGTCAATTACTGAGTTCATTGTCCCGTAAGTGGAAATGTAGTGCACGTTATATTCTAAATAGTAGCACTGACCCTCGTCCTCTGAAAAGTGTGCTCCGGCTTGTGGAGTGCCCCCTCCAGGTAACTCTCCAGCACGGCACCGCCCCGGAAGCACAGCCCATAAACGCGAGACTGATCTTTGGTAGTGTAGTGAGGAGCGTGTAAATGTGTGTGTAGTGTGATTTTCGTAACTTCGCCCCTCAAGGCCCGTCTTCACGATGGAACATATCACGGCATTTCGGGTCTTCTCAGTCGTGCCGCTAGATATCGCGTGATCGCGACCGTATCAAACAGTGCTTGCGATCATGCGACATCTAGAGGCGGGACCGAAAAAGGCGCCAAATGCCGTGTGATATTCCATCATGGCGACAGGGGCTTGAGGGGCAGAGTTATAAAAAACGCACTATAAATGGAGAAGTTGGAACAAGGGTGATGGAAAAAATCATCATGCGAGCTCCGACCCCCCTGTTAGAGTACTACTCCAGCATTCACGAGGTATTCATCGGAAAAAGCGCGGAAATTAACCGATTAGAAGAGCCGGATATTCGAATTCTACTCCAGGAATTGGTTGAATTCGACCTACCTGTGTATTGCTAAATGATTCCAGTTTTGGAGAAAAGGAACCATGATACAAGGTCAAGAGTAGAACTTTACGCTTTTTGAAACGTAAAAGGTGAAGTAAAAAGCTTTTCCGTAACACATGATTTAATTCGTCCAGGAACACGGTAATTTAGTAACAGCTAATTCCGCAATATTATAATCATTGGAAATAATTTATACTGAGTCAATTGGAAATGTAGAAAATATTATGAGGACAACTTGCTCCTTTATATAACAAGACATAAGTTGCTTTAGACCTTTTCCTCAATTTATTTTTACAAGAACAAAAATTTTCATACTCGTATTACCTAAAACTAGAAATAAGGAACCTTGGGGTGTGGGTTTGTTGTATGTCTTTAGACGGTAAATAAGACTCCTTAATTTCCTGATTTGAACAAGACCGGTTTTTAGCTGTAATTGCTGCACCAGATCGAACTTCCTTCATGATTCAATATAAAGGTTTGGAGGAAAATCTTAACAAGTAAAATATGTTGGTGGACTTTATTTTATTTCAAATAATGTTTGACTCAGAAATAAAATATATTTTTATTGAAAAAGAAGTTTTGAGGAAAAGTCAAAATTGGTAAATTTATCTGTTTTTATCTACTCTATTGAGATGACTCCCCGCATTGTAACTCTCTCTGATGCAATGATATGGATATTCATGATTATGCCGGTATGTTTTGATTTGCAGTTTTGAACCTAAGTGAGTCTGCTCTTGAAAGACGAAACGAAATACATAAAAATTAGTTCGTATATGATGTAGATAATATTTGGAGATAAACTGCTACCTGATAAACAGAAGTAAATAACTAGAATGTCATTGAAGCTTTTTATGTAGTTTTCAGATGAAGTCCCTCCACTGTCTCGACTTCTTTGAACACAGTTCGAACTTAAATATAATAAAATCAGAAATGTCTAGTAAAACAAGGTGTACCTAAATATTTTTAAATGAAATCTGCATTGAATAAAATTTTTAAAAGTATTTCAAAACTTAAACATATTTTTTTAAGTTTTGAAATAGGAAACTAGCTTTTTATACCACAAACGTGCCAATTTAGGGCAGCTCAAAAGACACATTAGTTTTCGTTTTTTCTACTGCACTAAAATTAACTACTCCATAAATGACGTAGTGTAGGATAAAGATGAATTAGGTGTAACGAAGTCAATTTACAAAACAATATACTAAAGAAGCACAATGCCTTAACAATAAACAAAATTATTTCACCCTGAGATTTTTTAAACAACGAATTGAAAACAAGGTATTATAGCAAATCCATTACTGTATTAATGAAAATAAAAAAAAGGAATTGTACAACATAGGAGTAGTTCATAACATTAGCAGAAACTGCGAATTTAATCGCTTTACTTGGCAGGTGGTAGCCATAGTGATTATTCAAATGACCTGACGTCATTCCTCTGGGCTTGCCGCGGAGAGTGGTCGGGTGGCGTCAGACATTCAGCAGCTCTGCCTTTCTCGTTGCACCGGTTTGCCACGAGTCTCGGCCACACAAACCAGTTTCGTACTTTATCGGTGACGAAATAGAGGATTTGCGGACAATATTCGCTCCACATAACGTCTCAACGTGCTAAATATAATTGGAATACGTGCCATCAGCTTCCGTCATAATGATTATAATAAAGCGAAAATATTTTCTATCGATGTTTAATTTGTTGATAGCATCACAATAAACGCTCTCTCTGTTCTTTCATTTCAGAGATGAAACACTTTCTTCAAACGTACGTTCTTCGCCAAACAATTTGCTTCGTCATATCCAAAATACATCAAAACAACAATAATAAATATAAAAATTTTTAACAACTTATGATTATATTCGATTGTACTATAACATCAAATACCAATGTTGACTCCGGTTGTAGTGACTGGGGACTAATAGTTTTAGTTCACTATATCAGAGAATCACTATATCCGATGATGTCAAAATTAAATAGAATTTCCCCACAATGATTGATTTAATTAATACAGAGATACAGCAAAATACAATAACAGAACGAACTGAAAACTTTCAATATCTTTATTTGGCTTTAAAAATGTGAATTATTTTCAATTGTTTGCTTCGTACATTTTTCTTTAGTAATTTCTCCAGAGCCTTCTCCAGAGTTCGTGCTCCCCATACTGTATTCTTCATTGTCCACTCTGACTACCATAATGCAATTATTGACACCCTTCAATGTCTCTTGCATTGTTGGAACGCCATCCCACTCTCGGAAGGCCCTTTTACTCGCCTAAGAGCATACGAGATCCTTTAGGCAGCGGTCAGCTCAAGCGGCTAATGGAACTGATCGCTTTTGCGCCCGGCACGGCGCAAGGATGCCAGGCTGTCGGGCTGTGGCAGTCGTGCCTTTCCTGTCGCCTACGTAGAACAACCACGCGCTTTGTCCCACGGAATCTCAAGTGACACTTAAGTTTGAAACTGAAGCAAGCAGTCGCGCATCGCCGACGCCATGTGTAGCCCACGCACGACACGACCTTAGTTTTCGTAGTGAAACTGAGTGGC
Source organism: Acheta domesticus (assembly GCA_031308135.1). Taxonomy (NCBI): domain Eukaryota; kingdom Metazoa; phylum Arthropoda; class Insecta; order Orthoptera; family Gryllidae; genus Acheta; species Acheta domesticus. The sequence goes on along the minus strand of JAHLJT010009436.1, from coordinate 251,612,193 downwards.
ACAAGGTTATCAGTAAAGTACCCATTCCGTGTCCACTATCTCCACTTCATGGGATACCTCTTCAATTGTGTCCTTCAATTGTGCCGATGATATTTTTCCAAGATGCCTAGTGTTGGCAGTTGTGGTATTGAGGATATTTTTTTTCAGGAAGGATTTAATTTCCAGGATGTTGTATTTCCTACGTTCACTATAGCCGAGGTTCAGAGTTCACTATAATCGAGTATTCTTGTTCTTATTTGTAATCTAAGTGAAACGGGATCACTGATTTAAGTTCACTATCACTGAGAGTTCACTTCATTCGAGTTCCCTATAACCAGAGACAACTGTATATTTTGATTGCATTCAACATTCAGTCAATGTGATAATCGTTAGCCGAACATAAGGTAGTACTAAGTTTTTTATTTCATAACAGAAACTTCGACTCTTTCTAACTTCTAAATAAAAAATAATATTCCTACTTTAAAATATTCTGCAATTTTCAACTCAACCCTTTTTTTTCATTTCAAGTATACCATATCTTGAATTACACAATACATTCAACTAATGTATTAATGAAGTATTTTTCTGTAAAAAACATAGGCATCTTAGAGCTAGAAATCTCTGACTTTTCAAATAAGTGAATTTTACGTTAATTACGTGAGAATTTTATGATTAAAAAGTGCCGCTGTGTTGTTCGGGGAGAGGGAACCCTTGAAAACAGCAATAATAAAAAAGGCAGTGCACGAGTGACCATTAAATGATTGAAGCGCCAATGCGGGACGGGGGCAACGCGTTTTTATAAGACAACCGCAAGGGGTCGCAAAAACCTCTCTCTGCTCGTGGAAGCGTGCAAACGAAATGTCATGCCTCGCTCCAGTGCAGCCCAGTATGTGCAGCCAGTTTTTGGCCTGTGGCACTTTTCATGCTTTCCCATCACAACGATATACACTGTTTCCATGCGTCCAAGAAATTCGAAATTAATGTCGCAAAGATAATTTTTTGTAAAATGTTTCTAAATGTAAGCTAGAACATTCACTAGGACGTGAAGATGCATCTCAAAAGACAACAAATTAAAATTAATTGTTTAGAATCATGTATTTGCATATAGAAAGACTGACAAAAACGAGCTCTAAAACTGCATTTTTATACTTGATTACTTTTGCAAAACCTAGATCTCGAGACTCTTTCTTTAAAATTAATTTATTGTCGCATCGCTAATGACCTTGTTGATGCGTCAATAAAAAGATTCGAGATCAAGATTTTTGGGAAGATCGAATTTGAATAGACAGAAAATTTCGAAATTGCTTTTGTCAGTCTTTCTATCTGAAAGCATGTACTTCTAAACGATTAATACGAATAATTTCAATTTGGTGTCTTTTGAGATACATTTCGCGTCCTAGAGAATGTTCTATTCTCTGTTTAGGAACATTGTACATATGGTTCTAATTACATTTTCATTTTTATTGCATAAATACTGCAGGGAAAACGGCAAATTTTTGTTGTGATTAAATTATATAATGTGCGTATTTTGTAGCAAGTAACTCGTTGTACGAGGCAAATGTCACCCAAATACGTTGTATACAGTAATAAAAATATAAATCAAAAACTAAAGTCCAGCAGGCAGAACTCAAAAGCACAATACTTGAAATAACTAAAACTTGTTGTTTGAAAAAATGTTGAATTATACGATATTTGATTATGCTCAAGCTGCTTAAAGCGAGTGAAACAGATTCGTGTTATAGGTTTAGCTCTGCAGCCATTCAGACGTGTTTTTTCTAGACTTTCCATGGAGCATACCAGCTACGTAATTCCTCGTTACTTAACTTCTGAACTTGACATACAGCAACCGATTCATCAAACTTGTTTTATTTAGTAGTATGTAGTGGGAAAACCTGCAGGAGCCGTTTCGTTCTGCTGCAGCAAACGTATCGTCTCTTCGCCAAATACTGAATGAATTACCAAAACTTGTTATTAATTCTCACGTCACTAGCAAATTCATTCAAGCAAAATCAAATCTCAATTCAGACAAAATGAAACGAATTATATTTTAGTGAATTATGTCTAAAAACACGTCCTACCTTTGTTTCAGACGAAGATCTGAGGTGTCTCTCTGCAATTTTGTAATGCATACTCGTAATACATAAATTACTTATATTTTATTTTCTTGCACAAGAAAAGGAGCAGCTTTCTTCGGAGTTACTTACAGGACATGTTAGTATGAAAAGTCTTGAGTACATGTACTTTTGCAAACATAAGCTTTCCATTCCAGATTCTTACTGCAATTGGCTTGTAACTAATGTGAGTTCCGAGTTGCATGATTCATGCATAACACGTGTTTCCAATGACTTCTAGTGTAGTCTAGCACGATTTCCCGTGTGGTTAATGTGATTTCTCTCTCCTGACACAAAGGTTCAGTAGGTGCAAGACAAATTTTGTAAGAGCTGTAATCTTGTGCAAGTAGCTCGTAAAGTCAGTATGTGTAATTTCACAGAGAATTTGATTCCAATGACTAGGGAAAGTTACACAATTCTAATTTTTTGCAATTAATTTTCTGCTACAACACGAGATAGATTCTGGCTCACGTTTCTATGCACTAATATATCAAATAAGAGCAGAACTATAAAAACTCAAAATAATGGTTAATGTAAATTATTATTGTAATACTTTCATGAAAATCTTCATTATGAACATTGTTATGATGAACAAATCGTAAGACCCATTCTAACTCAAATTGACATGAATTTTAAAATATAAAAGCTTACTTTTTCTCGATTTGGATTACTTTTATTGATTTCATTTTCACATTAAAAGACATTAGCGGTTACAAAATATTACATGCTCGTACGTATTCATATTTTAATAGTCATATATCATGGTAATGGCAGTTCTTAACTTATAATACTTAATACAACCACAATGTCAAAACCTTCAAAGAGGAATTCTTTTGGAATTAAAAACTTACTCTGTTTGTAATTGAATAGTTGAATATATCAGTTTACGAAAAATACTGCGAAAAAATACATTTACAACGAATTTTAAGGTTTCGTGACAAGAATAAGTCTCATGTAGTTTTTGCTCAGCTATAATTTCATTGCACTTTATTATATAATAATAAATAAATTAATAAGAAGAAGAAAATGAATATTTATTTCAATTATTCATAAAGCATCTCTGCTTGTCCTTTTAAATATTTTTTTATTCATTATAGTGACTTAGAGAAGATAATCTTTTCAATTCAAAGTTATTGGAAGGGAATATGGATAATGTTTTGTTCACCTTCTTCTTCTTCTTCTCCTCCTCTTCCTTCTTCTTCTTCTCCTCCTCCTCTTCCTTCTTCTTCTTCTCCTCCTTTTCCTTCTTCTTCTTCTCCTCTTCCTTTTTCTTCTTCTTCTTCTTATCCTCCTCCTCTTCCTTCTTCTTCTTCTTCTTGTTATTATTATTATTAGCGTACCGAGCATTTCTGACCACGCTACACGTTCTCTTCCGAGTCCCAGTCATATTCTGTCCTGGAGAGAGATTAACGTATGAAATTATGAGCTGTGTCCTTTCGTATCCTTTCAAGGTTGTTAAGCCGTGAATTATGAATTATGAGGTCCTAGGATGATGATGATGATGAGGAGGGGTGAAAGGGACAATCACAAATGCTTAAGTACCTGAAGGGACAATCACCATGCCTAACCAGGACTCGAACCTGCAGCTTGCTCGGCACAGACGATGGTTGCAGAAATCGTCTGCGTCATGGGGCCGGCTTATTATTGTTGTTGTTGTTATTATTATTATTATTATTATTATTATTGTTGTTGTTGTTGTTGTTGTTGCGGTTTTTCTTATAATTTACGCAGGAGGAAATAATTGAAGCTTCTTTTTATCTGTGAATGAAACTCTCATCGGAGTCCACGAGTGCCAAAAATCATAATAGTAATTATGGTAATAATTAATACGACTAATAATAATAACAATAATAGTAAAAGTAATAGAAAATAATTATCATCAACGCAATAAATGTGCAAGTGTTAAGTTCCATTGAAATCAATTCAGTACAGTCCCGCTCATATCAGTTCCATCTAGACTAGTTCCGACCAGTGTAGCCCCGCCCGTTCCGTCCCAATCAATCCTGTCCAGTTCAATCCAGTCCCTTCCTATCCAGTCCAGTCCCTTCCTGTCCAATCCAGTCCCTTCCTGTCCAGTCCAATCCCTTCCTGTCCAGTTCAGTCCTTTCCTGTCCAGTCCAGTCCCTTTCTGTCCAGTCCAGTCCTTTCCTGTCCAGTCCAGTTCCTTCCTGTACAGTCTAGTCCTTTCCTGTCCAGTCCAGTCCCTTCCTGTACAGTCTAGTCCTTTCCTGTCCAGTCCACTCCCTTCCTGTCCAGTCCAGTCCCTTCCTGTCCAGTCCAGTTCCTTCCTGACCAGTCCGTTCCTTCCTGTCCAGTCCACTCCCTTCCTGTCCAGTTCAGTCTAAACCCTCCAGTCGAGTCGAGTCCAGTCCAGAGCAGCGCCAGCGCGTGTCCCTGAGAGACGCTTGACGAGCGCGGCGCGCGTGTGTGTGCGCAGTACGAGTGGGTGTGCGAGGACAACGTGCTGCCGACGGTGGCGCAGGCGCTCTTCTTCTGCGGCTCCATGGCCGGCGGCCTCGTCTTCGGCTGGATCGCCGACCGCTACGGCCGCGTGCCCGCGCTCGTCGGCACCAACATGATCGGCTTCGTCGCGGGCCTCGCCACCTACTTCGTCACCAACTTCTGGCAGTTCTGCGTCTGCCGCTTCGTGCTCGGACTCGCCTTCGACAACTGCTTCACCATGATGTACATCCTCGGTGAGTCTCGCTCCTCGGTAATAATAGGAAAATAGTTGTAGCTTTCGTCACGTTGATATTGCAATTGTAAATTTAATTATCAAAAAACACTTTATAAAGCAACGAAAATAACCATTGGTTTTCTTTAACCTTTTGAGTAGACTCTGCCTTGTAGCCTAATAAGAAGCTACTTAATTTGATTCAATTGAAGTATCAATTGAGGGGAGATAATTTATTACCGCATTTTCATTCGTATCTCTCCGAGACACTTATCCCTCAATTGCGAAACAGGAAACAAAAACGTTTTCCTCTGAGCAGTGCCGCTCGGGAACGTGAACCTTGTTTTTAAGAACTCTCTCTTTTTCAGTCACGACTTACTGCACTGGCCTCGGTGCCACCGCGTTAGTGAATTAAATGAACGTGTTTTCGTGCTAAATGCATTGCCCTCAAATGTACCGAAAAAATTCCTGACCAACGCAAGGTGATCTGTGAATAGTGACCAAGACCAAAAACTATTGTCATTTCAAGTTATTTAATTATGTAATTGCGGGCGTTCTCTACGTTGTATTATGGGAACAGTGTTTGAAACCCCTTGATCATTTCATCTTTTGTTTGCGCTTGTAGTTTTGAATTTGAAATGTACCTCTTATTGAAAAACTACATGAATAAAATAATAGATTATTGAACCTGAAAAAAAAGTGTAGTTTGCAAATTTCTTTAAAATTCTAAATCTTTATCAAGAATTAAAAATCTCTATCGAGATGTGAAGCAATTAAAAGCACCTAACTAGTACTGTATTTAGTTTTACTTTGAAAAGATGAATGCTTGCCACACATTAAAATACCCATCCGGAATCAACAGTAAAATTTGGCCCAGCTATTTTTGTGGTTGAGGCACCGTAGGTGCTGTGTGGACCTCCGTGGGGACCTGAACCAACGCTGTGTCTGTTGATTTCCTTGCCTACGTAGCGTCCTGAACCACAAAATGTTTGCAGTTCGTGGTTGATTCTCTCGGAAGTTCGGCGAGTGATTCCACAGTCCACAATTTGGAGCTACAGTTTCTACATACATGTTTATATCAAAAATGGAAACTTTTACATCAACCCTTGTTTGCATGTATTGTTACCTTGTTTTATACCCGTACCTAGCATAGTTTGTGGCTCGTTAATTCATACTAGTATTAGTACTAGTAGTACTTTGCTGACATATTCAAAATAAGATATTACTCTTCAAAACTTTACAAATTGTTCGCAATGTCAATGTTTGTTTCAGTTTTGGAATACGTTGGACTAAAATGGAGAACATTTGTGGCAAACATGTCCATCGCCATCTATTTCACAATTGCCACTTGTATGCTGCCTTGGATTGCATACTGGATAGCTGATTGGAGACTTTTATGTATAGCCACTTCAGCTCCTCTGGGGATAGTGCTATTTGCACCTTTTGTTGTTCCCGAAAGCGCAAGGTACATCTAACTACTTTCAAATTATAGAACAAAAACACCAATGTCGAAAGTTCTTTTCAATATGTTTATATTCATAATTATACTTCCACTTCGTGTCATATTTTGAACTTCTCGTCGAATTTCAAAAAAGTATTCTCAGTGAAATATTTGTTACTTTTTAATGTATGTTCAAATTAAATTTGAAGTTTTCTTTCGATGCAATAATTATTTTCTCATAAAGGTCACAAAAAGTTCTTAACGTTCTTTATGTCATCATAACGTTATTTTTGCAGGTGGCTGGTGTCTCAAGGCAGAGTTGATGAAGCTATTACAATTATGAAAAAGTTTGAAAAAGTAAACGGAAAGAAAGTAGATCCTGCTATTTACGAAGAATTTAAAGTAAGTATATAATCTTCAATGTGAAGCAAAAAGTAAACAATGTGTAAAAAAGGTATATTCATACACCTTTTCTTCCACAAGTAATTTTATTTCTATTTCATATTCTTAAAGCTGTGATTTTTGTAACTGTAAATCGGCCAAAAAGTCGATATTTCTGGGAGTAGTCCAGTAAAAACTTTATCCAAGGTAACCAATAATCCCTAGTGACCAATGAATCACAAAGATTATGATACCAAGTTTATATTTCGTACACTAGTTGAAGTGTGTACGTCGCTTCGGCAGAAAGAAAGTTTTTATTTTCTCGCTCTATTATGGTACAAAAATAGCTACTTTCAGAGGTAAAAATGTGCGAGGGTAAGTCAATAAGCGCTTTGGTTCTAATCGTATATAGGTTGATTGTACAGCTTTATACACTTTCCATCCTTAAGATGATATCGTTGGCGTTGGTTATGACAAGTTTCAGCGTTGTCACTTATTGTTCCCTTGAGTTTTGACTTGAACATGGCTGCACCTCTCCGTTGCACCATAAAAAAGGCTTTCGTAATCCATTTTTGAGACCTAAGTGTGTGTACCGAAAGCTTAACTCCTTGGAAGATTTCCAGCATAATGTGGATGCAATGTGTTTACTAGGCGAAGTAAAGTGGATTACCAGTGAGATGAACCATTGAGAAGCAGTCAAACAAGCGTGCAGGACGAAAACAGTTCACCTCAACCCAAACTGATCACATTACTGAGCAAGTTTGTATCCCGGATGTGAATAACTGATGATTATGGTGTCAAATCATGTGCGCGTTTTTCAGTTTCTGGAATGAGAACGCTGAGATGAATTGTCAAAAAAACATTCTTTTGTTGCAAGACAACGCGCATTCACATACCGCACTTCAAAATGTGTATTTTCAGGAATCAGGGCATCCCGGATATAGTTCCGATCTTGTCACGACTATTACAGATGAGGAAGCAGTGCATACATGGCTTGCTGCTCAATCGAAAATCTTTTTTCTGGGAGTTGGGAAAGCTGGTCCTATGATGGTCCAAGTACATTGAAAAGCATGATCCCATTGTTGAAAAATGGAATCATTTTTTTTTTTTTTTTTTAGTTTATTTATTTATGGTCGCTTTTTAACAGCTTGGTCATCAGCGACCTCAGTTTGTTTACATCAGAATATTACATTACATAAGGTTACAAACATGGTATCATTTCACAGTAAGCATTATATCAATATATCATTAAAAAATTTATCTCATTATTATATTACATTAAACAGCTTACTTATTTCTAGTAGTTCCAAAATTTTTTTACAACCTTCTTCTGATTTTAACAGAGAATATAAGCTGCCTTCTATTTTTAATGCTTTTCTGACATTATCAAGTTCTTGACACTCGAGAATAATGTGAGAAGTAGACATGGTAGCGCCACATTTAGGACAGGGTTCCGGGTTAGAATTTTTGAACAGATGACAATAATTTAGATTAAAGTGACCGATCCTTAATCTTGTTATGACGACTTCTTCTCTTCTTTTGAAATTTGATCTTGGTAGACTTGGTTCCAGGATAGAGTTTCTTGCTAGGTGTAGCTTCGTAGACCCCATCTTCCATTGTGAGTTCCAATATTTTAACGAAGAGTCCTTGAAAAGATTTCTTATATCTTTTTGGGTACCATGAATTTGATGGTCAACATTTGGTAATGATGTTGCCATTTTTGCAGTTGTGTCTGCCTTCTCATTTCCAGCAATATTTTTATGAGAAGGAATCCAAACTATTTCTATTTTGACTCCTTTTGTATTTTGGATAAATAAAAGTTCTTGGATAGTTTGGATTATTGGATTGATGGTGTATCGGTTTTCAATGGCTTTAAGTGTTGACATTGAGTCGGAAAATATGACAATAGGCATGTTGTTTGCAGATCTGATACTGCTTTCAATGGCTTTGAGCACTGCCCATGCTTCACATGTGAAAATGGAAAAGTAGTCCGGGAGACGAAATGGAATGGCTTCATTATCATTTGTTAGAATTATTGCACAACCAGCTTTTCCATCTCTTTTTGATCCGTCGGTGTAAACTTGGTAGAAATTGTCATATTTTTGGAGCATTTCTTTTATCGCATCCTGTGCATTTGGATTAGATTCAAAGGAAGTGCAAGAAATATTTCCTAGTTGGGTGTTTATGAGAATCTTCAAGTCTTGCCAGGGTGGGATGGGATGTAAACGTTTAGGTAAGCTGAGTGGTTTAACAATATTAAAGTCATTCATGTATTTAAGGAGTCTTTCTCTCAGGGGTAGTGGGGATTTTGGATGTGTTTCGTACATGATTGTTTTTGGTTGTTGGAAAATGGTAGAGTTTGTGGGGTTGGGTGGGATACTGAACGTTGAATATGCATAATTCAGACATTGTAACTTGCGTCTTAGTGCTAGTGGGATTTGTCTTGCTTCCACTAGTAGGCTGTTGCTGGGACTAGTTCTAAAAGCACCAAGACTTAAACGACAAGCACTGTTAATTATTGGATTCAGTGTTTTTAATATGTTTTCTGAAGCTGAATTGTAAATTACTGCTCCATAGTCTAGCTTGGATTGAATTAGTGCCCTATATGTTTTGATTAGGCATTCATACTGAGCGCCCCATTTGATGGAGGACAACATTTTAATAACATTTAATCTCCTAACACAATCCACCTTTAAAGCAGATATATGATGTTTCCAGGAGTATTTGGAGTCGAAGATCATTCCAAGGATTTTACATGTGTATGTCCTTTTAAGTGGATATCCTCCAATTTTCAGTGTAATTTCTTCATCCCTTATAGAGCGACTTTTGGAAAACACTATAAATTCAGACTTCGTTTTCGAAATGGAAAAGCCTGAATTATTTGCCCAATCACTGATATTATTTAGGGTTTCTTGCATAATGTTTGAGGTAACTTGAAGATTTTTGCCACTACAGAGTAAGGTGATGTCATCTGCGAAGAGGAATATTTTCACAGGTTCTTTTACTATAAGGCTCACTTCATTTATTGCTATGAGGAAGAGTATTACACTTACGACCGATCCTTGTGGAAGACCATTTGTCATCTCAATTGCCTGTGATGATTTGTTTTGGATTCTGACTTTGAGATATCTCGTTTTTAGAAAGTTGATGAGAAAAGCTAAGATATTTCCTTTTACGTTCAAATCTGTAAGAATTGATATTAACCTGTCTTTATAAACCATTTCGTAAGCTTTTTCAATGTCCAGTGAGACTGCAATCACATGGTGATTCATAACTAATGCATCACAAATTTCCGAGTCTATGTTTACCAGGTGATCGTTGGTTGATCGAAAAGATCTAAAGGCACTTTGATGTGGTGAGATCAGGTTTTGTTTTTCTAGGCTCCATTTCAGGCGGCGACATACCATTTTCTCTAGTAGTTTACATATATTACATGTCAAGGATATTGGGCGAAAATTGGTTGGATTTGTGTGATCCTTATTTGGTTTTGGTATTGGTATAACTGTTGCTTCTCTCCACTGATTGGGGAAGGATTGAGTGGTCCAAATATGATTATATAATTGAAGTAGGTATTCAAGGCCGACATCTGGAAGGTTTTTTAGAAAACTATTTGGTAAATTGTCTGGTCCAGGTGCTGAATTTTTACATTTATTTAGTACAAATAAAAGTTCACTCATAATGAAGGGTTGATTGTGTTCTTCTTCATTTGTTTTTAATAGTGTCTTGATATGTTCTTGGTCTATGTTAAAGTTTGTTGGAATTGATACTAAGAAATTTTGGTCATAGTTGTTGTCGCTAGAATTATTTGCAAATGTTTCAGCAAGAAGGTTACTAATATCTTGTGGGCCAGAATATTTTACACCATTCTTGTCAATAAGATATCTGGGAAGATTAGGTGATCTTATTCCACGAATGCTCTTTACTTTGTGCCAGAGTTCTGTTGTTGAAGTTTGGTTAGTAATGGAAGAGGTGTACTTCTGCCAAGACTGGATCATTGTAAACTTCAAGGTTAGTCTTGCTTGGGCTCTGGCCTTTCTGTACGCAATGCCATTTTCAATAGTTTTGTATTTCTTAAATTTCCTGAAGGCTCTCTTTTTCTTTTTATAGCTTCCGTACATTCTACATTCCACCATGGGACTTGATGTTTTTTAATTTTTCCTGTAGTTTGCGGAATTGACTTTTCAGCTGCTGATATTATTATCTTGGTAAAGTCATTGGTTAGACAATTGATATTTTGTGGAATTAAGTCGTCAGGTTTTTTTAATTTTTCAACATTTATCTTGATATCTTGTTGAAATTGATTCCAATTTGCTTGTTCTATAATCCATTTAGGATAGCAATTAATGTCAGGAGCTGGCTCCGAATCTGGAAAATTGATGTTTATAGGGTAGTGGTCACTATCATATAGACTGGGAATGGTGGACCATATAGTACTTGCAGCTACATCATTAGAAGCAAGGCTTAGATCAATTGCACTATCTGTACCATTACTTGCATTAAAATGTGTAGGTGAGCCAGTGTTTAATAAGATAAGGTCGTTATGGTTGTCCAACCGTTCTTCAATTACTTTCCCTCTTCTGTCCAATTTGGTGGAACCCCACAATTTACTATGGCTATTGAAATCACCCACTATAACATATGGTTTAGGTAGCTGCATAAGAATATTGTCAAGATCATAAGTGTCAAAATTTTGACTATTGGGGATATAAATATTACAAACAGTTATGAGAGTATTTATTTTTACCTTGACCGCAATGGCTTCTAGGGCAGTTTGTAGAGGGATTTCCTGTATAAAACAATCATTTTTTACATAAACTGCTACTCCTCCACTAGCAATTAATGTACTATTTCTGTTTCGAACAGATGACTTATACCCAGATAATTTTCCAAAGTGATTTTTTTTGAAGTTTGTTTCTTGCAGACACAAAATATCTGGATTAGTATCTTTTATTAACAATTTCAAGTGGGGTAATCTTGTATAGAAACCATTACAGTTCCATTGTATTATTTTCATTGAGAAGGTTTATTCAGATATTTCTGTGTCAGTTTCATCATCTTGTAGTTGTGAACTTTTTAATTTATTTATTATTCTTGTGAATCTGTTTTTTATAGCTCTTTCAGTAAGTAAAGGGTAAGTGTCTGTCATCATTTTAATGATAGATTGAATATCATTTGTAAAATCTTTAGCTATTAAGGTTGGATGATTAGATCCAGATGCTTTGTCTATGAAATTTTTCAATTGATTGTATGTAAGAGGGAAATCACTACTATTACTCTCAATTTTTTCCTTTAATGGGCAAATAAGGTCTTCAAGTGATTTAGTGGTAGACTTCTCTTTATTGCAGTTTTCTTCAATTACTTCTTGTATCTTTTTCTTCTTCTTGGGTTGTTTTCCTGTTGCCATGTTGGAGTTACCCAGTTTATTTTTTCCTTGTTCAATGTGTGATGAAGAGTCTGATGAAAGAGTTCTTTTAGGTATAGTAGAGACCATATTATCATTAGTTTCCATAGTTACCTCCTGATTTTGTATGTCTACTACAGTGGTATTTTCATTAATTGAAGATTCTGGCAATTCACTGGAACTATCACTATTGGTTTTAGATTCTGTGGGTACACTGGATAAGTTGGTATTATTATGATTAGAGGTGTTTGGTGTAGGACATTGGCCAGCTAAGTGCCCTGTTTGGTGGCAGATAAAGCAGGACATGTCATCGGTTGTAAAAAATATCCTGTATGATGTTCCATCATAAAACACAGTAGTAGATTCATTTAGTAAACTCACATCATCAGGGGAAATATACACTTGTCTTCTGAAACTCATGATATGTGAAAAATCAGGTCCAGAAACACCAGCTTTTATAAATGAGATTTTAGATGCCAATTTGATGTTGTTTTTTGTGAACACATCTTCTATGACTGAGTGGGGAATGATGGGGCAAACATTAGAAATGATAATTCTTTTAGCCTTTGTTACAAGAGGTCTCAACTTTAATTCATAGTGTTTTATTTTAATAATTTTGTGACTGTTTGTAAGTTTATCAGCAATAGTTTTAGAACTTAGAAATGTACACACTCTATTATTAGCAATTCGTGATATGAACCTTATTTCATTGGCATCAACAATATTGGATAGGCTGTTAACATAGTCTTTAATAGTGAGACCTTCTTGTGCGTCGATAATTATGGCTTGATCCTTAGTGGGAAATACGTCTGTAGATATGGCATTCGCGTAAGTTTTCATACTTTGGTGAGGTGCAGATACCTGCGGTGACGGAAGTGAGGTTAAAGGCGCCCTGGAGTCTGATGACTCCATCCTTCAGCAGGGCAGCCGCTGTCCCGGCTGACCATACACTTGGTGAGACACAGTCACACTCGTAGAACAAGGATTTTTACACTCCGGAAGTAATGCGAAAATTATTGTCTATTTAACAACTTAAAACTCGCTTGGCACAATCAGAGCACGTTACCCGTTTCAATGGAATCATTGTATTACTTTTGTAATCAATTATAAATTTTGAGTGCAGATACTTATTGTCTTACCCTCGTGTAAGAAATCCTTGTATATATCTCGGACAAAACATGAGTGTTTTTGGACTCTCCCATTTACTTCGTCCAAAAACCTCCATATTTTGCCCTTGATACGTAAAGTACAGTTAACGATTTGTATATTTAAAAAAACGTTCAAATATGATTCTAGTAGCATGTAGAATCAAAAGCTGTTCAACTATTGAGCGATGTTTTAAATATTCGAATAAAATAAGATTAATAGATAATTAGTAGATTAAAGAATTGTAATTAAAAGGAATACAATCTTATTAAAATGAGTCTTTCAGTAGATAATGTGACAACAGTCAGAGCCAGATATTTACACTTTTATTAGTCATTAAAATAATATTTACGCCTTATTAAGTTGAAGTGTCGCTTTTCCCACTTCAAGTAGCCACTCGATAATTCTCGTTTATTCACATGTGTTTGAGGTTAGTTATTAAATGGAAATTATGAACTTCCAAATCGTACTATTTAGAGGGCAGGATTCGGGTATGCACTTCGCTTCACCAGGTAATATCTGCTTAGAATACTAGGAAAATATTAATTTGCCCTCCACCTAGGCCATTACATAACTTTGGTTCTTCCCATCTACAACAATGTCTCTCAATAAATGGTCTGTGAAGTCAATTGCTGCTGGTGGGATCATTGAGCTAGAGAATGAAACGTTTTTTGATGCACATGTCACAAACTTGAAAACGCAGTGCTTCGTGACACAACGCTGTTTCAACCACTCAATTACTCTGCTTTGGATCACGGAGCATTTAGGAACGGAAAATTGATAAAAAGAGACACAACGTTATCAAGCAACAGTGAAGTTGTGTTGAAGAGCAAGATGTTTTCTTTCGTGTCCCTACTAGCGTTTTTAAACCATGAACATTTATTGACATTTATTATATTTTCGGAGATATTGAGTTAAGAAAGTATCGTATAAGGTATGCATAGCAGGGGCTGTGGTTCTCTCACAATTATATCCTATTAATGAAATTATGTTTGATATAACGAAATTTTATTGCTATTTTTACAGCTGATTTAATAAACTTCTTTTACTTTGTAGGACTGTGTCAAAAAACTTCAAATGGAAGATGAACTGCAGGATAAAACATACTCCGTTTTGGATCTTTTCCGAACGCCTAGATTGAGAAGGTTTACACTGCTAATGATTATTATTTGGTGAGTCCTTTGTAGTTTTTACAACTGTCTTTTATTTCATATGAACGTAGTAAAAAATGCATTGTAATTGTGTAATGTCATAAATAGGTCTCCATTATGACGTAACTAATATATTAGACGAATTATTTAAATGTTTTCATAATCAAATAATGAATTAAAATTATGTTTAGTGAATAATTATGTGCCAAATGTTTATGGAACACCAGCTGGTTGCCAGTCAGGCCCTTTTTCTCCATAATGCTGAATGTTCAATGCCCAAACCCCTTCATAAGAAGCTTTTCGTCCAATTTTTCTGATCCAGGGAGCAAATGCTGAGATAGCCCCTTGTTTTGCTTCTGGACACAAATATGTAGCATCACTGAGCGCGTTACGTTCCCTTTACTAGTTGTGGTAGAAGTAGAGCCGGGGATGTGGGTTACTGTTTTGTTATCAATTCTGTAAAATGAAATATTTGGTTCGTTTACTGAAGCTTATAATTTTTCTATTACTCGGGAGCAAAAATGTTTAAGTTTTCAAATGTTATTAAACATGCTGTGTTTGTAATTTTATTCATCATTCAATTATGTTTAGTAAAACAGTGGGGAAGAGATTCTGGAGCTCTCTAAAACGTGCGCAGATAACACTTCTCCTGCATACGTCACATACAGTGTTTACTGCTCTAGACGAAAACAAGTAGAGCTGCTGATCCAGGTGGCCGAGATTGCTAAAGCAGTAGTGCCGTGGCAATCTCGGGCGTAATGGTCGCGATTTCGAGTCCCGCCTCGGGCGTGGTTGTATTTGTGTTCGCCCTTTCACCCCTCATCATCACCGTATCACTTCATTCCGTATACAGATACCCATAACGTTAAATCAATAGTGGTCGCTAATAACCTCGTTGTTACTTTGCGATTTTTCTAACTTTGCCTCTCAAGGCCGGTCTTCATGGTGGAATATGTCACGGTATTTCACGTCTTTCTCATTCGTGCCGCTAGATATCGCATGATCGCGACCGTATCAAGCAGTGCTTGCGATCATGCGACTTATAGCGGCGCGACCGGGAAAGACGCGAAATGCCATGTGATATTCCATTGTAGCCACAGGGGCTTGAGAGGTAGAGTTTAAAAAATCGTGTCATGGCTAACGAGGGCGGTGGTGCGGGTTGCGTTGCAGGGGGTGCATCTCCATCAGCTTCGACGGGCACGTGCGTAACGTGACGGCGCTGGGGCTGGACGTGTTCCTGACGTTCACGGTGGCGTGCGCCGCCGAGCTGCCGGCCGACACGCTGCTCACGCTCACGCTCGACCGCTGGGGGCGGCGCTGGCTCGCCTTCGGCACGCTCGCCGCCAGCGGCCTCTTCAGCATCCTCGCCGGCGTCGTGCCTCTCGGTGAGTGCCCGCCCCGCCCCGCCCCTCACCCTCACGCACGGGTCATGACCACCCATCCTCACGCACCCCCCACCCCACCCCCACATCGCTCCGCTCCGCTCTCCTGTCTAGCATCCTCATTGGCGTCGTGCTTCTCGGTGAGTTCTCACCCCGCCCCGCCACGCCCCGCCACGCCACGCCCCGCCACGCCACGCCACGCCCCTTCCCCCCGCCCACCACGCCTGCTCCGCCCGGTTCCGTCCCGTCCCGTTCCGCCACGCCACGCCCCACCCCACCCCACCCCACCTTCCCTTCCCCGCTCACCCTGACAATCCCACCCGGCCTCTTCCCTTCCCCGCCCACCCGCACTCGTTCCCGCCACGCCATGTCACGCCAAGCCCCGCCACGCTGCGTCACACCCCCGCTTCTCCTCGCATCTCCCCGTCTCACCCCGCAACACCCCACCCCACTCCACCCATCCCCGCCCCGCCCCGCCCCACCTCGTCCCGCCCCACCTCGTCCCGGCCCGCCTCGCCTCGCCCTGCCCTACCCCGCCCCACCCCGCCCCACCCCGCCCCACCCCGCCCCACCCCGCCCCACCCCGCCACACCCCGCCCCACCCCGCCACACCCCGCCCCACCCCGCCACACCCCGCCCCACCCCGCCACACCCCGCCCCACCCCGCCACACCCCGCCACACATCACACCATCCTACCCTGCCCCTCCCCCCGCCCAGCTCTCCTAGGGTACCGCTCCAGACGGTGGCAGGATTTTCCTCACTAGCCATAGCTAGTCGAGTTTCGCCGCAATTTGAAGGGAAATTCTAGCGGCCGTTTGCTCTGATTGGTAGTTTTCCGTGATTTCTCCGACCAACACCTGCTCAACCCTAACAAATGTGTCGCGGAACGCGTACGATTTTTTTCTCGTCCTCGCTTCCTCCTGTCCTCTCACTTACACACTCTTACACTTAACAATGTGACATTACTACGTATGACGGGAGAACAGACGGAAGCGCAGATGTTATCTCGATTGGGGCGGTTCCCCGCCAGGGAGAGACCTGGTAGTCAAATCCCCACAAAGCGACGTTTGGGACATGATCCCATCATTCAGCCGGGGAGGAAAACTGCCATCTCTAGGCATAAAAACATTCCATATACTAACGGAACTAATGACCATACCAGTTGACGTGCTCGGAAACATCAATCAATTAATACAGTAGCCTAGAATCACACGCAAAGGAAATGTGAGAGATTTGTACCATTTTAAGAAACCATCGACACAAAACTCCGCAAGTGTGCTACCACTGGAGAGGGAATTGTCTTCCAGTCATGCACAAAATAAATTTAAGATGAAAAATGTGAACAGTACAATAAAGTTCGTCGATAATGGTATAAGAGAAGGGAGGAGCGCCTGCAGTTTGAAAAGCATATCGCACTTCGAACAGAAATCGGAAACGATGTGTTCTAGGTCTTTTACATACATTTTTCATATCCTTTGGGGTCACGAGTTAAGTTTCCTGTAATATAGTATACAAGTTGAGAACTTTTTAAATTTTGTATGAAATTTTTGAAGGGTTGTTAAGGACGTTTGAGTTTTAATATCAGTGAAAAGCTAATTTCTTTTTTAAAACAGTGATTTAAAATTTTAGGATGTTCGAACGGATCAAATAAGTTATTTGCGTACTCTATATTTTTTCGAGTTGAATCTGCATCTACTCAGTGATTAGAGAATCGAAAGCTAAGTATATGACGTAACTAATAGTAGAGGCAATATTCTAGCAGCGAGAGTCTGCCCACTAACTGTACAGTTTTTCTGAATTTCAAGTTCTTTGCGTACCTAAACACTGATATTGTTCTGTGCGTACCTAAATTGATATTGCTAAGTTTGCTAAGTTGCTCCTGATATTGCTAAGTTTTTATTGACAAACAGAAATGCTTGGATATGTGCAATTATTTTGCGGAGAATATCGAATGGTCTTCATAAATTTACATAGATTTCGAGATTAGTTTCGTTTTTGAGCGCCTGCGCTTCGGAGTGCAAAGACTGAGTGTAAAGTATCCTCTAAAATCGTAATAGAAGGTCCAAAATAATAATATTTTGCAAGTTAAGCCTAATCATTATAAATTAAGACCTCTCAAAACCTGAATACAGTATTTTAAGAACAGAGGACGCACTGTTTCCTAGCGTAGATTTTTTTAAATCTTCAAAGTCTTACATTTTTTGACTCAAATCTTATGCAAATCTGAGGTACCTCTCTATCTCCAGCTATATCAATATGGGTTGTATGTCGATGGAGTCATGTAAATAGTACCTAACCCCCATCTCTCCATAGCGTGTTAAGATAAAAGAAGAAACGCGTCACTCGATAACAAGGTCACGTTTGGATTTGCTGCATGGAACATACATTTCGACATATTTTGCCATTCCAACAAGCTGATGGAATGACATCAAATGATATATATGGTTTGTGAATTTATTATTGACAATTAATGTATTTTAAAATTTAATATTTTAAACAAGAATTCAAATTATAACTTTTTAGTAGAAAGAAATAAGTATCGTTCAGATGTTATATCATTAAACTGATCATATATTAAAAGATACATTTTGATAACAACAAATAAATTAATCTTACCATAAATAAATTCAATTTGAAAAAAAATTAAATGGCCCTTAAAAACTTTCTGACTGACGATGAAATTTATTCGACTTCAAATTAAATGAACGCATTATGCTGCAGCGTAACCAAGAACTTGAAATTTGACTATAAAACGACTTTCCACTACTGACAAGCGAGGGAAAATATATTTTTCTATTTAGAGGTAAAGATTGTTTACCAAGACTTTGTAAAGATTGTTTGTTGATATCGTTGTTCGCCAACACACAGAGTGAGCTCTGCACACACTCCGGCAAATTATCCATCTCACATTAATGATTTTAAAAGCCAATGTAGCCAAGAGTACGCTCTCTGTACTTTATGTAGTGCTCATGGATGTTCTGCATTATATTCATGCCCCAAAAGTTCAACATCTTCATGTCTTTTTCAGGTATTCCGTCTGCCTCCCTCGCCATTGTGGGAAGGTTTAGTATCAACATAACGTACAACATCGGTCTCCAATACGCTGCCGAGTTGTTGCCAACGGTCGTGAGGGCGCAAGGAGTTGCATTAGTCCACATCATCGGATACGCAGCTACAATCGTAGCTCCATTTGTTGTGTATTTGGTGAGTTTAAAGATGGATTCTCTACTCTCAACTCTTATATTACCACACATTCGTGTTCTAGAACTGTTACATGTGTATTCAATCAGAAACATCCAACTAATTCGGGATGATTTACTGGCATAAATGATGATAATAATTCACATTTGAACTGTTTTAAACATTTCATTTCCTTGGTTGTATACATATTGTTCTTTTTGATGACGCATAGTAAACTTTTAAGTACAATCTATGCTCAGAATAATTAATTATCACATCAATATTCTTAAATTAAGTTTATGAATAAAAATGTGCATAAACTGTCTGGTCTTAAATATACGTTCACAACAGTATAAAGTAATGGATATTATGTCACGGTCAGAGTGATTAATCAGCGATTATGTATGATGGCCAGTCGTAATGTGTAATTATCCGACAGCGCGTACGCAGAGAAAGTAGGCAGAGAATGTGGTTGATTAGAACGTGTGTGTTTGTTCGCATTCACCCAACGCTCCAGATATTTGACCGTTTATGACCTAGTGAAGTCATAATTGATTCATAATGGCCCGGGAGTAACCTAATATTTCAAAATCAGCTAGTCAAAATAATTAATCTTTTTCTCAAGTCATTATTCAAAATACCTAATGCGATTTTACTGAAGAAATAAATTTTTTCTTCAGTAAAATTAACATAACACGTGCTCTTCAAAACTAATAACTGTTTTTCTTTTTCCTAACAAACTGTTAGGCAAAAAATTTTTCGGTTTTATAAGGCGCCATTTCTCTCGTTGTTATGCATAATGGCTTCATTGAGTCATTACTTCTTAAGCCACTTTGAAGAGAATCAGTTTGTCTAACTTCGGCGATATATTATCTATAATGGCTACATAACGTTATTAACAAATCAAGCCACTTTCATTATCAACTTCTGGTAAGGATTTAACTGTCCTCCGTTTGTTAAGAACAAATGGATGAGTACACTTATTCCAAGACATAGTATTTCTTGTTTATATGACTTTTTTCGTGTAAGAAAATGACCTTACGAAAAGTATATTGAAACACATGGCCGTTGTCGTGTGAATGAAAATGTTCTTTATGAACTGACCTTACTGAACCTATTTTCCTGCTTGTTTCCTGAGCTGAGCTCTGTTCGAATTTCGAAATTTCTGTGATATTACATTTCGAAAACTAGTGCTTCTATAACAGCGTATGCTTTACCGCATTATTTGTTCGCAATTCAATATCATACTACTACATGAAACTGAAAAAAATGTTTCCAATCAACAAACAATATTTACTCCGCGCCGAGATTCGAACTCTGGTCATTCAAATCAATGCCAGACGCGTTACGCCACATACGCCTTGGCACGCTGAACGTAACATCCCCGACGTTTAAAAACTAGTGTTTTTTGCATTATTTCTAACTTATGCAATTTTCAGAAATTCAGAGAGTTCAACGCAAATTTTATCTTTCGACGATAAATTTCATTAAGGTAAAAATCTCTATTATCAATATTGTAGTTGTGGGACGATGCCGAAAAGATTTTGAACTTTTGAAATTTTCGAAAGTTCATGGATTTCAACAAAAATGAGACTTCAGTCATTACTTGAAGTGTCGATTACGCTATCCGAAAACAAAGTTCAAAAAAACAAATTTGGAACCAAATTTTGAGGAAATTATAAAAATTTTAAGGCTTTATGTAGAGTATCCCAAAAATCAAAATATTCGTTTCTAACACTTGCAGGACCTCGTGCTCGTTTAGATCGATCGGGGAATATCAACTTCCCTTTAGAGTCTTTAGATGACCACAGACGGACGCATGGACAGGCAGACGTTTGCCGTCAATCATTTTTCAGTACCAAGGACCAATGAAACGTGGATTCTGACTTCACATCCTGTTAGAAGAAGTAATTTACTATATACATCTCTCTCTCCCTCTCTCTCTCGTTCTCTCAATATATATATATATATATATAATATCTCTCTCTCTCTCTCTCTATATATATATATATATATATATATATATATATATATATATATGAACATGATTTAATCAAGTTTTCGTTATAAGGGATCGTCGGTAAGAGTTTTTCTGTCGAAAATTCGCTGATTTCCGCTTCAGTATTGCAGTACTTTCACTTTACAACGTTTTGCTTTAATTGGCTCTTGTTCTTATCTGCTAGAACACCCAACGTTTATGACACTTTTTGTTTATTGACAAAATCTGTAGAACTTTGTTTGTAAAATGAGTGGGCAAAAAAACGGCTATATATAGTCTATGAATTGAGGAAAGTGGTACGTTTAACATCCTACTACCTAATCGGAAATTTGCATTACGATCTAAATCATGAAAATAATACACACACAATTTGCATGGAAGGACTGAAGGAGGACGTACTCAAGGAAAATAAGACAAACTTCATACTTCGTGCAGACTTGCGTTTCCTCAAAATATGAATAATATGCGTATAAAATAGTGACTTCTTTAATAAAATGTTTCTTTCTTAATAATGTTTTTCCATGGCAGGCATCTTAACAAACGAAATTGTTTTAGGGCTACTACTCTCCAGTGCTGCCATTTGTCATTCTTGGAGTGATTGGCATCTTCGGCGCTGCGCTTTGTCTCTTTTTACCCGAAACTCTCAACGAGGAACTTCCCTTGACACTTCAAGATGGCGAGGCTTTTGGCATGGGACAAAAATTCTGTGAATTCCCTTGCTTGAAAAAGTACGTCACTTCCATTATTTATTAATGTTTAAAGATAGAATCAATAATAATAATAGTAATAATAATAATAATATAATAGTAATGGTGTCATAGAAAAATGCAAAGGAAGTTAATATTTCACCTTTATTTCAGACCGGAAGCCCAGCACGTAGAATCGACTTTATCGACGCCTGACTCGGGTTTTGCTCGTATGTCGATGCGCGGATCCATCCGAGGTGAAATGTACAGATCCAGGAAGATCCAGATCCACAGGAACAGCGTCATCCGAAGGTCCGTGAGATCGAACAACGCGGCCCCCGCAGCTCCGGTACCAACGGTACAAATCGAATCCGAAAGCTCAGTTAAAACATGAACTCTCTTCTGAAAGTGGCCGCAAGTATTCCGCATAAAAGCCGTTCCATGGCGAACTATTGAAAACGATTGGACGGCGAAGAGGAAAGCAGAGATCAAGTTCTCTCCTAAGAAGGAAACGCAGATACGGGAGAATTCTTGAATACTGTTAATACAATTCTGTGTGATGCAGATATTAGTGTGATGTAGAACGCTTCATGGATTCAGTAGTCGGCAAACGCTAAACAAATTGCGAATGGAAGAATATTTTTGCAGCCTACACTTTCGTGTACGAAGTTGCGCATTTAAGCGTTCTTCTAAAACTAGCATTTGAGAAATTATGAGAGCAGTTTTGGTAAGAAATATTTGAGCTCTGTGTTGACCTTATTACATCTAAACAATGATATTAACAAGATTTTAGTCACACTTTGGACTACTATAAATGACGGTTAAATATAGGATTGAACTCTCAAACCAAAGCCAAGAATGTGTTCTTGTACAATTAAGAACTTTTATTGAGTGATTTTGTGCTATCAAACTCACTACAATAAAAAAATTATTCTTGAGTATTAGGGACCTGAGAAGTAGAATAGCAGTTTTCCTTCAATCGCTATCCAAAACCGTAATATAATAAATTAACGTGTCTAATCAATGTTTAAATAATTTAATAAAATTATCAGTTTTGAAAGTAAGATATACATTTGGTTTGTATGAATATTGCTAACTAATAATGACTATTGTCTCATATAAAAAGAAATTGTGCTCTTGTTTTCAATCTTTGAATTTGTTCACGAATTTGTTTCTAATGTCGCTATTGTAAGGTTGCTTTCACAAAATGTGAGAATTTACGATATGTTGGTAGTCATTTATTTCCTTAAAATAAGGACAACTGTGTAAATACTTTAATATATGTAAAAATGAGAGTCATAGACTAGTCTTTTAAGTTATAATGTACATGAAGCTACGTGTGTATTGTAACCTTGAATTCTTATGTGAGTGGTAAAACATAATCTGTCGAACAAGTAGACAGTTCGTTAAATTGGTGCTACATTCACTTTAAAATGGTATTTGTACGTAAATGTACCATACTACTTATATGTAGTATACAAAAATGAACATTCGGAACAAAATCGTGTAAATATTATTTTGTACATATCGACTTGCATCATAAAGCAATACAAAATAAAGAGTTTGATATTTAATGCATAGTGATTGATGCATGTAATTTGTCTGTAAAGAAATAATAATTATTATTGTAATTAATTAGTGAATTTTATTTGTCTTTTTCTCAAGAAAGTTTACCTTACCTCAGAGGGGCACAACCTTACAAACCCTGAGTGCCAAATGTTCACAATACATCTCACTAAGTGTAACGGCTTCGTTAAACTCATATGGTTTCTCACACTGCCAGAATCAAAATGGAAATGTAACACAAATGTTACAAGTTCCTTTAATTTTCTCTTCCTAAGCGTTTTTTGTACAAAAGTGGAATTGCTTTATGAGAAGTTTATCATCAACCTACCAAGAAAAAAAGTCCCGTCCAAGAAAAAAAGTCCGTATCTTCGGTGACTTTTCCTTTTTGCTGATTGCAGTGTACAATCTGTTTCGAACTGCAAATAACTTCCACATTTATTTCAATTCCGCAAACGTGGCTAAACTCTACTTCATAGAAGCACCTTTCTTCATAGCCATCATCAGGCGCGGTCTGAAACATCGCCGAATCCGATTCCTGCTCAATTTCAACGGTCGAGCATCGACCGAACCAGAACTGGCTTTAGGCACTGTGCCCCTCCCCCCTCCCAGTACAAAATCGTAATGGGGCTCCCCTCCAGAACAAAATCCTCCAGATTTATTAAAAAATACTCATTGTAGTAGAATAACCTTTCTGTTCAGTAATCTATTTGACAAGCAATTATTTTATGTACAAACTCACAATATCACCGAATAAATTTAACAAACGTCTAGGTTGCTAAGGCAACCGTGGCGTGCCGTAGCGATCTCGGACCTAAGGGTCGTGGGTTAGAGTCCCACCTCGGGCATGGTTGTATGTGTTCGTCCTTTCACCCCCTATCATCATTTCTTTCATCCTCAGAGATACCATCCAATAGTGGTCGCTAATGGCCTAGACGTTGATACTACCTTCAAACACAAAACAAACTTCTAGGGCAAGCAGAGGGCTCTAAAATGATCTCTTTTTGCCATAAAATGGGAAATTTCATACTCGTATAAGGGAGTTACTCATATTCTTCTGATTGTCACGCAACCTCTTTCGCACAGATGTTCGTTTTTTGTTTCATTTATTTATTTGTTAGTGATTCCGAGTGCATCAATTGCTAAACTCGTTATTCCCGTAAGCGTAGTATGTGTTTCTATGGCGGGAGGTGGCGGTGATCTTCTCCCGCTGGGTGGTTAGATCTGACACCGACCTTCCCGTCGGCTAACGGGGTTTTCTCCAACCAGGTACCTCCCACCATCGTGGCCCCGCCCCAGCCAGGACTAGCTCTAAGCTCCCGATCGGTCTCCCAGCATTTGTGCTAGCGTAGAGCATTTAAATGTGTGTGTATGGAGTGAGGATAGGACAAGGAAGGGAAGATTACGCACAGTCCATGGCCCGTTTATTAGGGCACTGCTCCGGCATTCCCCTAGTATTGATCGGAGAAACCACGGAAAACTACCGATCAGAGCAGTTGGCCACCAGGACTATCCTCCAGACAGCGCCTGAATTCTACGTACTGTATTGGAAGTGTCGAAAACCCAGCCGCCGTCGGGAGTTTTACCCTGGAACCTTCCGGTCGTAGTCTCAGTTGATGCCCTCAGCCACCTAAGGCGATACAGCAGATTCGGCAGATACATGAAATCTTCCCGATTGCATCGGAACGTCTCCTGTTGAACATATCTTTTGCATACAAGTTACCTGACAATTAGGGTCATAAATCGCACGTGCAACTCCACTCGTTATATGAAATTACCACTGCCAGCTCATTGATAAAATTGATCCTTTTTTACCCCTCTACAGGTCTTTTGAAGTTTGTAACACATTATTGATCACCCTGCATTTTATTGTTCGTTGCGAAACATCGCCTTCGCTTAGGCGCCAGGAAACGTTTGTTCATTGGGACATGTATAGTGGGACATCCTTTTTTATTTATTTATTTCATGTCGCTTTATAACATCTGGGTCATCAGCGACACCTGCCATTATACAATTGTATATATAAACATAATGGTTTCTATTATAACAGGAATAAATATGTTAAACTTAATTACATTTTCAGATGTTATGATTAAACTTATTAAAGTAATGCATTATTCATAACTCTATAAGACTGTAAAGTTTTGTTTTTACTAAGAATTTTACTACTTTGGCACATCTGTCTGTGGAACTAAGTAATGATTTTAGGGTTCCTTCCATCTCTAAAAGATTTCTTATTCTATCAGTAGCAGAATAAGAATAGTGATAAGAATACTATCAGTAGAAGAATTCAAGAATATGGTGGGAGGCGAAGACTGCTGCACCACACTTTGGATATGAAACTGGATCAGATCTCTTGAATAGGTGGCAGAAATTAAGATTGAAATGACCTATTCTTAGTCGTGTAATTACAAATTCTCTTAAAATGTTTACCGGGCAGAGTTGAATCAAGGATTGATTATCTTACTAAATGGAGTTTGGAAACATTCAACGCCCAGTTAGAGTCCCAATAAATGAGGCAGAAGACCTTTACAAACTTTTTGAAGTCTTGAAAAATGCCTTGAATTTGGTTGTCGGCGCAGATAATTGATGTGGCCAGTTTAGCGGCTGGATCAGCTTTCTCATTGTCAATGATTTTATTGTGCGAGGGGATCCATATTATTTCTATTTGGGAGTGGGGCATCTTCATACTCCGCTTAAAACGAGAAGTATTTTCCAAATCACGAACTGCAAGGGAAAGGGAACACTGTCATCTAATCGCGAGCTTCGTTTCTATTTAAATTTTTGGTATTAAATCTCCTAATTGGATGACAATGTCCCCCTCTCTTTTGAGTTTGTGACCTTGACAGGACTTCGTGTTTTATACTGCGATTTCTCTAACTTTGCCCTTCAAGGCCCCTCAAGGCCCCTCAAGGCCCCTCAAGGCCCCTCAAGACCCCTCAAGGCCCAGCTTCGCGATGGAATATCACACGGCATTTCACGTCTTTCTCCGTCTTGCCGGTAGAAGTCGCATGATCGCAAGCATTGCTTGATACCAACGAGTTAGAGTATCGTTGCTTGATACGGTCGCGATCATGCGAAATCTAGCAGAACGACTGAGAAAGAAGCGAAATTCCATGACATAATCCATCGCGAAGATGGGATTTGTGGGGCAAAGTTAGAAAAATCTCAGTATAATCGAAGTACAGGGGAGGTTTCTATCAGAAGGTAACGTCAGACATTCTCAAGCGTTCTCTGAAGAAATGTGGAAGCCAGAAGATCTGCTGGGGTTTAGGAAGGCTGTGAAAATGATATTTTGAATTTGCTGCCCGTGCGCTGCAGAAAATACGAAACACCGGCGGGTGATGAACCGTATAAAGCGGTCTTAAAATGATCCCAAATTTCTTGGTGTGAGTTTATACATTTTTAACTAACCGTTCTACATTTATAAAATTGAAATGAAAGCAAAGATTGAATCATTAGAGTTGGAACTCAAGTGATTAAATTTTTCATGGCCCATATAAAAATAATGAAAGTGATATTGAATAATGAAAGTGATATTGAATGGAATTTACAGACGCAGCGAGCTTTCAAATGTATTAGAAATAACAGGAATTGGTTGAAATGGCCTTGAAAAGTAAGCAAATATAATGAAATGTTATATATTAATAAATGAGTAAGAAATTGGCGCTTTCATAATGTAGTAAATGTGATGCAATAGATGATAATACCTCGCTCAAAGGAGCAATTTAGAGTCCAATTTCAGGTGTGGAAACCACCACTCCTATTCCTGATATATGTGGCTCAAAGCATTAATGGATGCCACTGCAGTGCCTATCATTGGCAGGTCCTAGGGTTCGAGTCCAGGTGGTGACAGGATTTTCGACACTAGCTATATAGCTAGGCCGAATTCAGCCACTGTCGTGAGAATTCTAGCGGCCAACTGCTCAAATCAGTTTCCATGGTTTCACAGATGAATACCAAGCGAATTCCGGAGCAGTACCCTAACAAACGGGCCACGAATCGCGCACGATCTTTCCTTCCCATTCCTTCTCTTATCCTCCTTTACTTACCCACACGTACATGCACTACACTCTACCACACATGCCAGGGAACCGGTCGGGAGCTTAGAGCTTGTCCCGGCTGAGGCGGTACTCGTGATGGTGGGAAATATTGGTTGGGGAAAATACCACTAGCGTCTATAGTTAGTTGGATAGTTACAATTATAACAGGAATAAATATGTTCAACTTAATGACATTTTCAGATGTAATGATTAATCTAACTAAAATAATTCATTATTCATAGCGATATAAGGCTGTAATGTTTTGTTTTTACTAAGAATTTTACTACTTTGGCACTTCCTTCTTTAGAACTGAGTAATGATTTTAGGGTTTTTCCATTTCCAGAAGTTTTCTTAGTTTATCAGTAGCAGATACTATCAGTAGCAGGGCATTCAAGAATAAGGTGGGAGGCGCAGTAATTGCAAAGCTAGATGCACAGAATCTTCGCCGGATCTCATCATTCAGCGGGGGAAGATTACCCCCGTCTCCCGCGATAAAACAGGACGAATGACCTTAGCAGTTGACGCGCCCGGAAACACCAATCAATCAATCAATCAATCAATTAATATTCCTGGAAGGACATGGCGTGGTGGATGGGAGGGGGCGGGGCGGGCCCATGGGGCAGGTGCTTGGCGGGAAGAGCGGGGCGACTACGGCAGAAGGGTGGGCATGCGAACTGCTTTTTCATTACATTTCTTTGAACCATTTACTGCTCTCTGAACTATTTACGAATAATTATTTAAAAGATCTGTGTACATTTGCAATGTTATCCTAACGCCATTTGCAAAACTAATTTGTTCATTGTGAAGACAGTAAGCTTTATTCTTTTAAATATCAGCTTTTGTCAGAGGAGCGAGACTCTAAATCCCAAGTTCGCTTGCTTGATCATTAAACCTCGGAATTTTAGGCACGAAAAAGTGATGATTTAGACACTTAAAATAGGTAAAAAAATTGTGAAAATCGGCACTATTAGGCATGAAAAGTGACGTTTGAGGAACTTAAAGTACAGTGAAAAATGATTAAATGAGGCATTTAAAATCATTAGATACGAAAAGTTATCTTTCTAACATCTAAAACTGATCGCAAAACAATTAATTTAGGCACTTTTATTATTCGGGAAAGTAAAGTATTTTTTACATTTATGAAAGTAACTACAAGTAAGAAGCCTCTCACTTACATAATTAAAATAGCACAGTATATAATCAAGATTCGATTCGACCCCTCCCCCCCCACACACACAAGAAAACTCGAAATGACTTTTTACTTTCTTCGGTTCAAGACTTGCGTTTATTTTGTAAGATTTGCTTTTCCGACAGTAGACTTTTGGTTGATCTATGACTTTCTTCGCCTGATTTGCATAGAAGATGTGCCGCGGCGATAAGTCTCGGCCTGTCAACTGCACAGCTGCACAGGGAATGGGTGCAATTGCCTAAGAAGTACGTGCTGATCGGAGACGAGCGTGAAATATCCTTTTTATGTTGACTTACGGAAATCTGTAAGTTCGATGTGTTGGGTGAGATTTCGGTGCGTAGTCGATTGCGTATTCGTCGATCAAGGAATATTCACGTTTCGGGGAATTCACGAAAGTATTTGCTTTCGTATTAATATATTGGGAAAGTATTCGGGAAAGTTTTGGAGTAGCAAATTCAAAAATTTGCCGTTTCCCTGCGCAGAATTACATAACTTTTTTCTTCTTACGAAGTTCCTTCATAATAAGAGAAAGTAAAAATAGGTAATGAAAATATAATAATTTTTCAAATTCTACTACTACTACTACTACTACTACTACTACCGCATTTTCACTTACTAGTACGTAAACCATAGTTTTAGGCAATAAAATATCAAAATAAGCATCAACCGCGCTTTTTGCACATTTAAGGCACTATTAGGTGATCTCGGAAGATCTATTTTTTCATGATTCGTAAATTTTTTCCACAACTTCCTAAAGGAACTAAATAGGCATTTGTCCTAAAATCCGAAGTCTACTGATCATACTCGAGCAATAACGGTCGATGTGTGCGGGGTTGAGCAATAAAAATGTCTTGCGACAGCACCGAACCAGTCCCGCAGCCCACGCGACGCGCAAACTAGAGGAAAAATCCACGCGTCTCTCAAATAAAGAAAGATTGAAAGTCGGGCCATCATCGGTCTATCCGATTCAAAGGCGCCGTCAATATGTATGAGGTCTCCGTTGCACCAGGAATTGGGTGCACATGACCAAACATTAGATGCGCGGATACCACGCACTCATTCTCTACTCATGCACGTTTAACCTCCGCCCCCCCCCATGTCAGATGAAGCGACATTTGTCGACTCCATGTCGCTTTCGAATTAACCATGGGCGTGCGTGGATTGGTAGCAACCAGACTGCACAAATATTGCCATTTAACGCTAATAATAACTCTTCTAATTTTGAAGATATATTTTTGATTACTTTTTTATTTGATAGCAGAAAGTCAATTCTTGTACCTAAACCTCAAATTGTTAGAGAAAGTGCATATTATCAATAATAAGTTGCTCTTTTAGTCGATATTGTCACCAATTATTTTAAAAGTTATAATTCAAATCTCTGTAAAGTACATACAAATCCCTTATCAATCTTCAAATTTAAATTCAGGCACTACAGTATAACCCAAATAACTATCTTAACAAAAGAATCATCAAAAATTGTTTAACGGTTCACAAATGTTGTCACAAAACTATTTTTGGAAAAAAAAGGGCATATCGAATGAAATAATTAATATATTTTTAAAAATATGCTTTGACTTTGTTAAGAACTAATCCTGAGAGTAAGCATGTTTATATTAAGATACATTCCAAAAATAATTTTTAAACTCAGGTAAACGAATACCTTAAGGGTGAAAAATCCTTCGCACGCCTTCCTTTGGAGGGGAAGTAAAGCCGGCTTTCCCTTGTAGCAGATTTACTACATATGAAAGGTTCTCAAGCCTAAAAGAAGCCTCTCAGTTAAATTCAAATCTCCTGTTTCGTCTTCCAAGTGATACTTCCTTTCTCCGCTAGATGGCGAGAGGAGTTTAGCTAAATTTACGTCGTCAGGCAGAAGACAGGCCTGATGGCCCGCCGAATATGCAAATCAATAGGGAGTTTTTGCCACCTCGAACGTTAAGCACTATCGATCTTCTGCGCATGTGCAGATGCACTAAAGTGATGCGAAACTTGAACTGCGCATGAGCCGAAAATCGATAGTACTTATCGTTCGATGTGGCAAAAACTCCCTAACCCCTTTGCGATTAGTACGTTGCATGGGCGTTTAGATTACTTCAAAGCAGTGGCGGCTGCTCTTTGAGGACTCTGGGGCGGCGCCCCACACTGATCAATTTCGCGTCGCTAGCTGGACAAAAATGCAAAAATCAACTTTCTTGAAGAAAGTTAAAATCGATATTACTTCGAAGTATATAAACCAGAGCACACGAAAATGTGTTTTTGAACACACTGACACCAATGGGTACGATGTGGCAACGTCCAGAAGTCAGCCGTCGGTGCACCTCCGCCCGTGCTATCTCCAGTCGCGATTCAGCAAGCTTATGAATAAGTGTCTGTACTGATCGCTGCAAGCTGAAATTCGACTGTGACGACATGTAACACTCTAACACAGGTATATCTCTCTCTGGTAACACAAATTCGTGAAGGTATTTCCCGAAATTATACTGATCAAAAAAAATATTTTAACACTATGTTTTATGTAGATGGATTTTACATGATTCAAATTTCGTGTAGCTCTACAAAAAAAAAAAGCTCATTTATTTTCGCGTTCAAAATTGTACTGACTCATTACCACATATCTCTTCTCTGTGCTGGTAAAATATTTCGTGCACCTATCCGCAACTTTGTGAGATATGCTCTTCTTTTTTAGGAACTGCACTCTCGCGCGGTGCTATTACTCGAAGAGAACTGTTCGAGTTCGTGCGTAGAGAAGTTGGTGTACAGAATGTCACAACACTTGAAAATAAAAATTATTTAATGAATAATGTTATATCACGATTGAGACTTGAAAAAGGGTCGAAATCAACTGAGGAGGAATTGCACAAGAAAATCAGGACATCAGTTACAACCTCGCAAAGCGTTGGAAACAGTGTCATCGAGCAGAAACAAAACTGTCTAGTGCCGGCCCCGTGGCCGAAATTGTTAAGGCAGTAGTGCCGTAGTGGTCTTGGCCTGTGGGGTCGCGGGTTCGAGTCCCTCCTCGGGCATGGTTGTATGTGTTCGTCCTTTCACCCCCTATCATCACTATATCGTTTCATCCTCATACCATAACGTTTCATCTAATGACCGCTAAAGACCGACCTCGCTAATGACCGAGTAGTTGATACGACCTAAAATTTAAAATTAAAAAAAAAAACTGTCTAGTAAATTCTCTGCATGGCACAGTGAAGGGTTCAGCATATCCGAGTGTTCAAAATCCCCCACAACTAGACGAGGAAGACCAAAGAAGGTAGCAAACGAGGAAAGAAGCGAAAGGTCAGCGACAGAGGTTATCAGAAAGAAGCTCCTCTGAATTGTCATTTGCCGTTCAGCGTAGGTTTTCTGTTAAGTGGCCAAAGGAAGGTTGCCGATGTCATAGAACAGGCGTCAACCGGCGCCTAGAATCCTGGGTAGAATGAAGCGCGCAGCAGAATCCAGTGTAGCAAAGCAGGAATGGTATTCTCCTGAAGATGCACTGAAAAGAAGTCTCCTGAAAACTCGTAACGCGAACATAACGCTAAGAGAAGGTGCGCTCAGAAAAAAATGTACACTCTATCCTCCTTGCTACAAAATCTTGGAAGCAAAAACTCAACGTTATCCGGCTAATTCGACTGTTACTCTAACTGATTCTTTGGCTCAAATTAATCTTCAGAACATTTTAGATCTGACTTTAACGCGTTTGTGCGTTAGCATATGCGATTCAAGTCATTGCGAGCAATCACGCCAAATTCACGTAGTAATCATTACCAATATTTTGAAAATGTGTGATGGAAAAAATGAGAAAAAACTTGCAGATGATTTGGAAATGGGGTTGTGAGGGAAGTTGAGGTTACAGCACCTACAAGCAACATTTCTCGGAGGGAGAAACTACTGCGTCAGATGCGGATATGTTCGTTTCAAGCGTTATCCCTCTTCAGTGTCCGCCAGAACAGCACAATTTGAAGAAATTCTCTGGGATAATCCTAGAACTCCATGTTTTGTTCTTCCAATCTTTGTTTTCTGGTTTACGCTTTAATTAAAAAACATATTTCAAAAATACCATTTTAGGATTATTTCAAATTAAAGAAAAACATACTCAATGAAATGTCTTAGATAATCAGACCACTTTTGGCATTATTTCACGTCTTTTATAAACAAAGTATATTTCGAAGGCGCAGCTCTGAGTGCTGCATGCGCTTGCTCGTAGGAGTGCCAATGACGATTATGGTGAAAATTAAAAATTGTTTATTTAGTATTACCTTATTCTGTTTGACCAAAAACTGACTGCCGTTTATAATTGCGACAAATATCTATACTGAATTTTTTCGATAAATATTGTTACAGTGCAACACTCAGACTAGATGTTACACATATGTCAGTTTATTTTGATTGATCTTCTAAGTATCTCAGCCAAATTTCGCGTTTCTATGACCTCCAGATTTCGAGAAATGATTTTTGTCCACCTAGCGAAGCAAAATTGATCACCCCCCCCCCCAGAAAAAATTAACAAACACGAAAGGTTTCAGAATTTAACAAACATGAATTGTTAAATAACAAAAATATTGAAATGAGCTTTATATCACATGTATCAGAAAAATTCATTCAGTCATGTTTTTAGTATGAATGTTAAGGCGGCGATATAGCTCCTTTTTCAGATTTGGGTTATTGTTCAATTTTTTGTGAGAGCGGTCATCAGTTTTGGTTACGGCGAGACGAAACGTGATGGTATGCTCGTTCGCTCGTTCGATCTCTCAATCTAACATGAAAGGCAATGCCTTCTTTTAATCTGTTCCACAAAATTTCACTCCGGCATTCACGCCGCTGCACCGATTCCCGCGGCAAAATGGTTGCTCTTTGAAATGTTTCATAAAAGGCGACAGTTATGCCAACCTTGCTAAGTTAAACTGTTCTCATGGAACTTTAATGCGAGTGCACTGAAGCTCCTTCACTGGGCGGAGCGACTACTTTGAAAAACCTGTTTCGCTGTTTGAATTTGTGTTTCAATGCTGTCATTGGTTAAAACGGAGCTCAAGTGTGTCTTTAATAATTTCCTCTGCACCAGAGTGCCTGGGACGGAACCCCAGCAAGTGCTGCCCCCTGTCGAAGACAGATGAAACTATTACGAGCAGACTGCAGGACGAATGCAATTTCGACAGAAAACAAAAGAATTTTATATACCCGCTCTTTTAGCGCCTAGCACGCGGTTTTGGAGAGAATTTTTTATAAGTCCGACGCGGTACGTTCAAAATGCAAATTCTAATAAAGGGCCAAATAATAAAGGGCCAGGTAATAAAGGGCCAAAGATTGTTATAAAAACCAATCTCCCGCCACGGCGCCAAATACGAATCCAATCTGAAATGTATGTGCCAACAAATGTATTTTCATGAGCTGCTGCAAGTGTCAATGTTCTCACACAGAACGTAGACCTTCGGACTCTCGGAGGTCTGTCCCAGCCGTTGCCCAGGCCCTGTACGGAGGACGAGGCGCAGTGGGGGAAGTGGGCGCAAGGTCAGTAAACGTAATGTTGTTGTGGGCAGAGTGCGTTAGCATACGCGATTCAAGTCATTGCGAGCAATCACGCCAAATTCACGTGTTCTATGTTGAGTTGAATAGTTGTGAATATGAGACAGCGTGAACACTTTTAACTGATGATAGTAAGAATCTCAGTACTGAAAGAAAAATTGAATTAAATAATTTAGGGCCGCCAAGACATAACTTCAAAAATTACGCAGTTTCCAAATGCCTACAAAAGCAAAAGTGTATGTACGAGAAAATTTAATTCCTCTCTGTACACATACTCAGACTGGCAATGTGGTTGTGACATAAGAATTTTTCTTTCTTTCTTTCTTTCTTTTTTGTTTTTTTGTTTTTGTTTTTTTTTGTTATACGTGCCTTGTTATGAATGTTAGTTATCGTGAATGGACAAAGGATGATATATCGGACATTAAACACCTTGCCCAAAAAGAGAAGCAGCACAAATTGAGTGAACAACACATAAACAGTGGAATAGAATTCACCATGCTAGGCAAAATTGATGTAATGTGTCAGTTAGATTCAGCTTATAGAATGAGAATTAAGAAAATTAATGAAGGTGTTTACAAGAATCGTTACAATTTTTAACTGATAGACTATATTAAATTTTGCGGGAAGTTTGAACTTGCACTAAGGAGGCCTGAAACAGATGCATCAGACAATCCTGGTATTTTCGAGCTTTAGTTAATTTGATGGCAGAGTTGGACTCCACGTTAAAGCATGAAAACAAATAATCATGTGTTTTTGGGGCCGCCCCACCCCACCCCACCTCGCAAACCACCGGCCGCCACGGCTCCAAAGCGATACTGTATATTAAACGGAAACGGCGGATCAGTGTCATTACAAGATGGAGACTAAATAGAAATAGTAAACAAAAATATCGCTATGAAAATGTATTTTTATAGCGATTATCCGACGTCAATTATCCGAACGTCAATAATCCGAAACGTCAAATATCCGAACTAATATTTTTCTGATTTTTTTTTTAATTAGGTACCGTATACTATACGTATTCTGGAATTTCACATGGAATTCCACATGGAATGTTTACGGCGATTTAAAAGTTATCGCACTTTTGTTAAATTTCCAACAAAGATATTCTAAATTGTATAAGAGAAAGTGAAATCAAAATATGCTTGCAGACTGATGCTGGACACTAAAAAAGGATATACTCAAACGAAATACAGTAACCAAACGTTCAACATTACATTTTCATTGAGATTTTTATATGTAAGTAAAGTAAAGAAAACCAATAACCTAACTTTTCAAATTGCTTATTACAAAGCAGGCGTGGATCCACGGGGGGGAGGGGAAATAAGGGAAATTCCCCCCCCCAAAAAAAAATTTTCAGTCAATGTACATTTTAATTTGTCACAGGCATTTGAACCATAAATATTTCAACTAGTAAAGTTTTGTTGTTGTTTCGAGAAAAATATGCGATAACAGAAACAAATATCCTAATCCTATTATAAGTATATTTGTTTTCTTATCTTATAGGATAGGTTTAAGATTTGGTCAAATATGTCAATTTTTCTTGTGTTCCAAATGTTGTGGAAAAATCGTGAACGTAAAAATATTGCAGAGGAATGTCTGAAGAAACACCTGCAGAAAACACCCAAAATAATTTATGGTGACAGCTTTTTAAGCTATAGTTTAAGCCTTGTGTTATGACTAATATCTAATATAATAGTTATGTTATCTAAAAAATGGGAATTATTCTAGCGTTAAATTAGTTTTTAAGAATATTTTTCAATTATACATTGATAGGGCGCATTTTTAAATCATTTTACTTGTAATTTTATATTAATATCAGAGCAAACTTTACAAATAGCATTTTTGGCTGTCAGTCAAGTGTTACTTCTATTAAATTATAAAAAGCGGATACATTTTATTTATCATATCTAATATGATAAATAAAATGTATATTCCACAATTTTGTTGAGAAAGCAAAATATACCATTACGTGGACACAGAGATGATGGACCACTATTAAGTGAAACCGTTCCAACGAAGAATGAAGGCAATTTTAGAGTTCTGCTTAGATTTAGGGTTGACGCTGGAGACTTAAACCTTGAACAACATCTGAAAACATCAACATCAAGAGCAACTTATATCAGCAAATCTGTCCAAGATAAGCTAATTGAGTGTTGCAGAATAGACATTCGAGAGAAAATGATAAAACGTGTAAATGATTCAAGATATTACGCAATTATGTTTGATGAATCTCCGGATATGAGTTATTTCACGTAAGATATGACCCAATATACCAACCTCCCGGAAATCACCCGCCATACTTACTACATTGGCTTAGGGACTTTTGATTAGAATAAAAGTTGGAGGAAGTGGGTGCCAACCCTAACTTAAATACCCCACGTAATGGAAGCATTGCGGTCAGGGACTTTTCCCTGGCTGGTGACTGGCATGCGTGCGTACAATTTAAGTTTGTGCCAACTCCTCGTCTAGCGGCAAAAAAAAATTGCATTGAGAGCCTACGCGAGCGAGCTCGACCCCGTATTTCTTATTTAAAAGCTATTACATTGCGTTTCGAATGCGCGATTTGTTTCCGAGGGTAACTTATATTGTAAATTTTGCGTGGCACTATTATCATTGCCTTGTAATACGAGAAACAACTCTCCAGTTACGCAGAAAATGAGGGTCTTAACGAGTGGATAAAATTCTTCTGAAAGGAAAAAATTCTGGAAAAGAAAACTTCCTGACAGCAGCGTCTTAGCGAAAGTAGCGAAAATTGTGAGAGGTAAGCTATTAATGTCACAATATTATTGAATTCTTATTGCATGTAATAAGAATTAGACCATGATAACATGTCTGTTGTCATAGTAATATTTTCTTACTATGTTATAGAGACATCATACAACGGTGGCTATTTTTTCATAACATATGAAAAGAAAGGGAATTACAAAAATTTGTTACCATGTCACGTCAGAAATGTGGAAAAATTCAATGGAAGAAGGTTATGCAAAATTGTTGATATTGCAGAAACTTAACCTTAAACACTTGACACCTTGTAGCAGCTACCCACAATCAAATTAAAAGTACATGTTGGTCCCCAGTGATTTTTAGAATGTGAGTGCCGAAATTACTGGATTGGGAATTTAAGACAATTTTTTTTAAATTAAAAAAAATTCTCATTTTTCAGTCAGTCGTTCCTAACAGAACTTTATTTTGTTTAGTTCAAGAACATATGAAGTGCAAGCAAAGTGAAATAAGTGAATAAGCAATAAGGTTTACTGTGATATTGATACACTTGTGACAAATATGTACATATTAAGGTCTATATGCATTAAGTTCTCATTGTCATTTCATTATTGTATCACTATTAAACATATCATTAAGCTCTCTAAGCATGTACTTCAATGTTGCCCAAAAATAAAAAGTGTTGCCTCAAAGCAACAAGGAAAAAACTAATTAAGAATACAAATTAATTTAATTTAAAATTAATTTATTTCAACATTACTCATACTATTGTCAGCCGTTCCTGTCAGTGCTTCAGTTTTTCTGTTCAGATGAAATACGGTTGCTTAGTGAATTAAGTGAATATGCTTTTAATGAGTTAACATGTGAGTGAAACATGTATCACATTATTACAATGTGATGTATTATGATGTGCTATGTTATTTGGTGGCAATTAAATTGCAAAGAAATAATTTAGAAATTTCTAAATTAAGTCCTTTGATCCTTTTGTTTGAAATAAAATCATTTCCTGAAGCTTTGTGAATATTCAAATTTTGTGAAGGGACCAAGTAATGTGGAAAAGAGAAAAAAAACTCAATTTCTGCATTACAAGTTTAATCTGATTTGATTGTTGAAAATTGATGTAGGGAGATTCTGATGTAGACTGTTGTTTTATATTGGATCAGGAGAATAACATTTTGTTAATGTTGGGGTTATTCGTGCAATATAATTTTGAAATTTTTCTAATTCATAGTGGTTTACACGTACTTTCATAGTTCATGATAACTTATTAATTTTTCTTGGAGGAGTTTGTTGCCAAAAAGTCTTAGATTATGATTGGATTTAATAAGATTTAAGTAATATTTAGGGAGAGA
This sequence comes from Acheta domesticus, assembly GCA_031308135.1. Lineage (NCBI taxonomy): Eukaryota > Metazoa > Arthropoda > Insecta > Orthoptera > Gryllidae > Acheta > Acheta domesticus. Next base: position 251,574,276 of record JAHLJT010009436.1, on the reverse strand, counting down.
TACAGTATGAATGGGAAGGTTTAATGTGTGTGTTTGAATGTGTAATATGTAAGCATCTAGAAATGTTTTAATTAATGTTTCTGTTTCTTTATACTTTTTTTAGTATTATCTATTTATTGTTTTTTGGGAAATTAAAATGTGAATTTATGTAAATACGTTACATATTCCAGTTTATACAAATGTTATGAAGGCAATAATTCATCTTTAATAGTGAAGAATTAAAACATTTTAATAAGAAGATGATAAAAAATCAAATTCAGAAAGTGAAGATTGAAAGCATTGTAGATTTACATTTTTTGTAATAATTGAACATAAAATATTTGGTATTATAATGTTGTGATTAGAGTAGTAAGTTTGTTTGAAGGGAGTACATACGACTAAATTATTTTGAATGATATGTTTGTTGCAAATGAATACCTTGGGGATTTGATGAGTTGCATCTCTAAGAAGTGTTTTTGCTTTTCAAATCTTCTAAGTGTATCACTGGATTCGAAGTTTGAAAAATTGGATTATAAATTTGAGAAGGAATGGGTGTGTTTGGGGGTTTACAAATTGAATATAGAGAGTAAGTAGTGTTACTTAATTTAATTTGTGAAGCTATAATTATGAAATTTAGTTATAGACAAAAATATTTGTTGATGAAATATAGAATTCATTATTATTATTATTGCTACACCACAGAAGCATGGTCAGAAATTGTATCATTTCTATAAATATTATAATATTTTAAGAGTAGTTTTTCTCCTTGGATTAGATGTGTTTTAGAAATACATCCCATGCCAATATTAAGAAAGAACGAGGATGAAAAAGATTTCATTCTCATTTTAGACCATTTGAATTCCATTTTATTAGTGTAATAGTATTTGTATTAATAGACATTAAAAAGTGGAGGAAGGATGTTTTGTAATAAAGTCAGAATTTGTGGGATAATTGTAGAAATAATTTCTTGAACTATGTTGGAAATTAAAGATGTATAATTTGAAGTAGAAGAGCTTTGTTTTAATGTATCAGAGTAAGATAATATAGATTATGTGTCATTGTGTGTTGGAGATGTCGTAGTATATTTGTATTTGAAAAGAGATTTTAAATAGAATTGGTATGTTGAAAGGTTTGTGAGAATGAGAATGCAAATTTTTATTTATTAATGTACATTTTTCCAATCTTTCTGTTGTGTTTTTTCCTTTGAAGAACATTATTGGTTGAATGTTACTATTTTCTCAAATATTGTTGTTATTGTAAAAAAATGCCTTTTTATTGAATTTATCATGAACTGAATATTAGATACTGCAGTATACATTAGATGCAGAATCTAATGTTTAATTCATTAAAAATTCAGTAAAAAGGCATTTTTTCTTTGTTTCAGGATTGCAGTGTTTAAAGGAATATTTTTCATTTTATAAAATTGGAATTATTTCTATATTATCACTATTGCGAAATTCAATACCTCCATTATTTTGTCATATGTTTCTGTATATATGCTAGAAATTGGCCCTCAGCCATTATACTGATTATTAGGATGTGTTTCAAGTAATTTATAGAGTCAACCAAATTGCTGGATGTTTACTTTTAATAAAAATTTTTAGAAAACCCAATTTAGGATTAACTGAATATTTTATTTAATTTGTTTTATATATAGTAATGTTATAACGGTAGCATACTTATTTCTTTGTTTTCCCTGGTGTTCTCCAATCGCGTAAGATAAATGCAACAATGAAATGTATGTTTGTAAGCCCAGGGGCAATTAGGAACCAAAATTCGTGTAAAAATTCAATGATAAAAGTGAAGATAATTGCTGTGGACCATTGTTTAATGACTGCCCTTGCAATTTGTTATTAAAATCTAACCCACCTATCGTGCATAAATTATTCTTTTACTAAACCTTTAAGTTAAATGAATTCAGATATCCGTTTCACTAAATTTCAAACATTTGTCATTTCTGTACAATGAATACGTTCATTCTTTTGATAAGTTCTCATCACAGTCAGGTGTTAATGTTATGTGTATAAAATCATTACGATACAGAAATTTCGAGTCAGTAAAGTATAATTTTATTTCATTACAATGCATATTGCTTCAAAATTAAAGCTATTTTGTGCCTTGCATTTAATTTCATCTTTATTCCATGCATCCTCTGATTACGACATTTATATTAGTTTTTATTATAAATGAGATTCTACTATTTCGTATATTCTTCAGTTTAAACAAGATTATGAAAATTGTGAAGATTTTATTTCCATATGAAAATTATAAATAAAATTGTTACCATATACTTGTTGCGATTTATAAGTCAAAAAACATAAATAAAATGATTTCAGCAAATCTGCCTTTCTGAAGGACACTACGTATATTTAAACACGCCGCGTCGGTATCTTTTGCGTTTCATTTCGATGAGGTTGGCGGTGCCGAAACTCCGCCATGTTGAATTTTTAGGGTCTTTTCTTACGTGGAGAGACCTATATATCAGGCAAAGCTCAAATTAGTGTTATTCTTCGATATGTTGAATACACGAACATTGATAAACCTTGCATTAGAGAAGATTTTGTAACATTTATTGATGCTTTCGGAGAATTAACGAAAAATTTAAATGACGAAGACGAAAGTGAGGAAGATGAAGCTGACACTGAAGAGTTCATACCACGTAACAATATGCAGACTAAAGGCCCATTCACAATGCAGACATAAACATAAGCATAGCGTTAACATAAAAGTTAGGACAACGTTTTTAAGCGGACTCATTCACAATGCACCCGCATAAGCATAACGCATAAGACGTTAACTTAAAAGCTTGCAAGCTTCAAGCTTCTGTGCTTATGCTTATGTCAGAAATAAGAAATGAACCAATCACAGTACGTTTAACTCAAAATCGAGTATCGAAATCGATATATCCAAATTGCTTGGTTGATTTTCGACGGTTTTCTGCATTGTTTTGTAGCGTACGATCTTTTTGTAGTTGAGTTTCGTTGTTATATTCATAGTAGTACCATTTAGTTTGAATTTTTATTAAAATTAAAATACCTAACCTAACCTAACCCAACTCATGGCCGCAAGGCCGAGACGCCGCTGGTATGGGCCTTGGCTCGTAAAGAGCTGTTGTGCCACAGTACATACGTTTCACAAAATTTCAATCTTATCTTTCTTTCTTTCTTCTTTCTTATATATTATTTCTCAAAGGGATGTTTGGTCTTTTCAATAAATTGGGCGACACACGAAACTGATCTGTATAAAGAAGCAATGGATTGAAAAATCGTGTTTCTTTTCACCTGCACATGTGACATTCGTATTGAAAAAGAGCGTTAAAAATACCTAAATATTAAAAAAAGTAGTAATTCGGGATCTGTAATATCTGATTGCCGCGCGATCTATCGGAAGAAAATTACACTCGGACGGTGGCGGGAAATGCAATCTCAAGCATTTTTGTTTGTTTCAATTTAGTGTAGGTTGTGTAAGCACGTGAACGTGATTTTCTACATTGAATAGAAATCTTGAAATATGAGAGGTTAGTGATCTTAGTGAGGTTAGGTTGTTTATAATGCTGGAATACAAAAAAAAGAATTTAAGCAGAAAACAGTTTGGTTATTTGACTAACCGTGCGATTTAATCGCACGGGATCTCACTAGTATATATAAAATATAGATTCTCACATCCAATCAATAGTAACTAGAATGGCCCACAGAAAATAGAAAATCTTTGATTACGCTTATGTTGTACATTGTGAATGCTTCAGTCTACCACTTATGTTTAAGTTTATGTCTGTGCTTTACGCTTATGTTTACGTCTGCATTGTGAATGGGCCTTAACAAGACCAGTAGCGGGAATACGACGGAAGAAATTTCTTTGATTGGGGCATCAATAGGGCAAATAATTTTGAAGGAAATTAACAAAATGAATCTCAATTTGAAAAATTGTGTTGCTATAGGTACTGATTGGGTGTCCTGTCATGCTTGGAGAACATGGAGCAGTAAAAGAAATACAAAAAGATGCTGTGAATGCTGCATGACACCATGCTTCTCGCATAAACTCAAGAACAGCACATCAAAATCATCAAAAGTATCTATGATTGACAAAGTTTGCAGCGTTATAAGGGAAGTAATATTTTTTTTAAAACATCCGGACCTAAACGAAACACTTCTTTGGTTCAATTCCTTGGTAAAAAACTTGTTCAGCTCTGTGATACACGGTGGGTAGAAAGACATGATGCAGTTCTCCAATTTACGGGAAGTTTACCTGAGATTATTGAGGCTCTTACAAAAATTAGTCAGTGGAAGAATAAGGAAACGGCTAGTAAGGCATCAGTTCTTGTTCATGCGTTGTGCACGTGTGAATTTATTAGAGGGCTTTTTAGCCTTGGTGGTATATTATCGCTTACGCTTCCACTCAGCGTCCTATTGCAAAAGAAAGCTGTAGACCTGGCAAAAGCAGTGAAAATTGTGCAATAATTGATTGTAACTCTGGAGAACCGTCGACAAGAAATAAAGGAACACTTTTGTGAAATTGAAATGAAACAATGCGAAGAAAATGACTGAAAAAATGAATGAAAGAAAAAATGAAAGAAAAATTAAATATTGATACGAAAAATCCCCGAACTTGCGGTCGACAAACAAATCGCACTAATCCAGAAGTAGAAGATTGCCAGGATTTCTACAGAATTTCTGCATATATTCCTCTTTTGGATAATGTTATACATGATTTTAAATCACGATTCTCTCAGGATGTACTAGATGCTTTCCAGTTAATTTTACTGCTTCCTGAAAATGTCATTAGCTTGAATTCCGAACAAATTAGAGAAGTTATCAATTGTCTCGTTGAAAGATTTGGCAATTTACTGGAAGGAGGCAAAGACATGCAAATTTTAAAACTGAAAGGCGAAATTGCACATTGGCAACGTAACTGGAAACTGCAAAAATCCTTAAATCCTTAATCCAGATTCTGCTCTCGAAACTCTTGAGAGATGTGATAAACATATTTATCCTATAATTCAAAATTTTCTCCAGATTCTCAGTACTTTGCCAGTCACAAACTCAAGTTCTGAACGGTCTCCCTCCTCATTGCGCTGTTTAAAAACTTGGCTTCGAGCAACAATGCTTCAGGAAAGATTAATTGGATTGGCCTTATTACACATTCACCGTGATATCGTATTAAAGCCAGAAGAAGTGGTGGATCGATTTTCGAAAATGGGAAACCATAGAATAGTATTGTGAAAGTCTAAAAATAAAACATGTAATATTCTTATGTTGTATGATTAAATAAAATGTAAATATGTACGTAAATTTGTTGCGTTTTTATTTAAATCGTAAACATTCACAACTGAATAATAGACGGAAAATTATATTATAATTGTCCATCATTTAGCAAATTTAAATTCAATGATTTTGCTAATAAATAAATAAATTTTTACAACATACAGTAATTCACTAAATAATCATTTTAATATTTTGCTAGAATATTATATTATATTATATAATAAATTATTTGTCATGTTTAGGATATATATTATATATTAGAGAAAAAGAGTGAGAGAAAATCCCTCCCCCCCAAATATACTTTCTGGCGCCTGTACAAAGAAACCTTGCCCGTTACAAATAAATGCTCTAGAAATTTGAAATCAGAGCACCATTTTCCATAAGAAACGCCATTATATTTCATTTAAAAGCCAAAAGGTTAAATTTTGTCGACTAATGTAATCAGTTTCGCAAGTAACGTATGTGCGGTAATTTTTTCAAGCTCGTAAATTCAAGAATTCAGTCATTATTGGCTGCCAATTGCACAATACACACATTCTGTTATTCCGAACTCTCTCGTCAGACTTGGCAGCAAAAAATCACTTCGAAAAAGCTTCATCTCACAAAAGCTTAAATTCGCCTATGCTGTCAAGGCCGTGCTAAAAAAAATCGTAGAATATAGTTATGAAATGAAGTAAAAATTCAGTTTTATTCACATCATTTTAAATAAATGCTGGAAAAATAAGTTCTTTCTAAGAGATTAAGGTAAGTGCTACCATAAGTAGCACTTAGTAGTACGTAAAAGCTAGTACTTGAGTTTTATTCATCAAAACGTAAGAATTTACTTCAAAAGCTTGTAGTGTAAGCATTTACTACTTATTTTATTCACATGATGTTTCGCGCCGGTCTCTAGGAGCCTTGATTAATATATTACAAAATACCAACTGTCTTTTCAAATATTTCGATATAAATATACTAGAATGCAGTGTGCCACGCACAAAATAGTGGATTGGCTATAGTGGCTAAATTGGCTATAGTGGTCCAATATGAACGCTTGACGCCAATTCTAGCTGGTAATTCTTCGTCCTGTGAATGTTCAAATATGAACAGTCACCACTGCAATAATCCGGGAACTTCACAATCAGGTGGAAGATCAAGAGGACCAGGTCGCTCATCTCTTGGATATCCTTTCAGATTCCCAATGAATGCAACAATTGCATCATCTGCAATAATTAATAACGGTTTTGCTGGAGGCTACAACAATGTCTTTCCTATCGAACATTCGAATGGTACATCAGCTGCTCCTACCGCATTGAATAATCAGTATGTTCTTCACGGACACCCAATGGTTTCACCTGCGGTTCGTGGCATTACCGACCATTTCTCTGGTACGCCAATTGGCGGTTCTAATGTATATACTGCTGAATTAACTGCAGAATATGCAACCACTTTTGCTCCTGACGATGACTGCCCTGGGAATCCTGATGTTTGTCCAACACCATCCGACTTTACCTCAATCATGAGGCACTATGGTAAACATGATAGCTTTGGTATAGATGTACGAATTTATTTTCTATTTGTTTTCTTCTTTCCAAATGTGTAACAAAATGTGTTGATTTTCTTTTTTCCTGGCATTGAAATTGCAGAGTTTCTTCGCAGGTAAGCAGAAATTTAAAAATATATCATAGTATCACAACACATTAAACTGTTCATTATTATCAACATAAAAAATTACTTTCAGTTTAGAAGAATTTAATGCAAAAACAGGAAGTTCACGAAAATTGCCAAACAGTACACAGCATCTGACTTCCAACAATGAACCTAAATTCAAAAATGTTTATCAGCAAACAGATCATGTACTGCAAAGAAATGTATCACAACAGACTTTTCCATACTATTGTAATCAAGATAACAGCCCAGAACTAGATGAATCATTCTGTCACCTTGATGCCAAACGAAGAAAGACAAGTGGTAAATATATCTTGAATTTTCAATTCAAGTTAATTTCTGGCATTTTCTACATAACTTATTAAGCAAGTTTATTTGCACTTTGATTGTGTAATGATATTTGCTTAACTTACATAAATAAATATTGTTAATAATTTTGAAAATCGAAAGACCAAACGTACTGCGGGTGTTTTTGAAGGTAAGCATGGGAAACATTCCCATTTTTTTATTACTCTACATTTTTATTATAGTTAACTCTTAAGTTAGTACAAACTACATAAATGCAATGTTCTTGTTTATAATTTCCCTGGTTGTAGTATAAAAATGTTCTCATTCGTATTCAAAATTTCACTTCAGAAACAAAATTTAATAAATGAAACAGTAATTTAATTATGATACTTTTATTTTTGGTTCATAATTTGTTCAAATTGGTATCTTTGTTAGGAAATTTCATTTTAGTTTTTAATAGGAAATTAAATATATTGAACATTCTAAAGTTATCAAGTAGTAACAATATATATTTTATTTATTTATTATGTGGATAAAACTATGTGCATTCATCCTATTGCAGTGTACAATAATTTCACTACAACATTGTTTATTTTTGGGAAATATGTAACAAAAGTATTGAAATAAGTTGCATTGCAAATAAAAGCTACAGATCTTTTGATGAAAGGGAAAATTATTGATGACTAATTTTTTAAGATTACAAATTTCTTGTTAGTGATAAACGCTATGTTACAGTTGAAAGCATGAAGCTTACCACTCGACAGATCAATCTGAAAGGTGTTGCAGGATTGAATGATGTTAAGATAGTTATTCAAGAAACTTTCTTACTTCCTTTAACTCATCCACATTTATATAAATTATTTCCTGGTAAAACATTTAGTTTTTCTTATTAATATATTGTTGTTCACTCCATAAAAAATTGAAATATTATTATTGATATTGATTGTAAAACCTTTCAGTTGGGTTAACTTATGTTTTCACAGGAACAGTAATGAGATGTTGTCGATGTCTTTTGTATGGACCACCTGGTACAGGCAAAACTTTATTAGCGCAAGCTATTGCTTCTGAACTTAAAGCAGGCTTATATTATGTGTCTTGTGCTGGAATATTATCATGCTATATAGGGGAAAGTGAAAAGTAAGTACCCTGCATTTTTTTAAAATAATCTAACTATGGCACGGTAGCAAAAAGTATTAAATATAAGATACATTCCTAATTAGCATACCTGATTTAAATACATAAAAACATTTTAACCAAAATTTTGTTATGAAAAAGGTTCATGCTCATCAAATTTTGGTAATAATCATTTTATGAAGTGAAGAAACTACAGAAATATACATTTGTTCATCTCCATTATTCTAATGATTTTATTAAATTTAAAATCTCATTATTTCAAAGATCTCATTCATACTTTCAATTTTTCTTGACAGGAATGTTAGAGAACTGTTTGAACATGCTTTGGGACAAACAAATCCATCTATCATATTCTTTGATGAAATAGACAGTGTGTGTCGGAAGCGAACTGATAGAGAATCAGACCATAGCCGAAGGTATGTCTTACAGCTTAATGAAACAGTGTTTAAACACTTTAAATCATACATTAAGTTACAATTCATCACTTTAAGAAAGTAATAATCACAAAAAAATGATAAATATTTTCATTAAGGGCAAATTGATTATTTCTGTGAATTCTTGTGATTTCAATGAAATATATTGTTGCTGATGATTCAACGGAATACTGATCTCTTCCTCCAAAAATGTTTCATTCTTAATTAATTCCTAGAGATTAAATAATTATTAATATATTTTTTATAATTATTCCCATTAAATGCGATTGCATGTGCATAAACTTCAACTTTGCACATATTCAGCACGTTTGAACACAGATGCTTTATGTACAGTTTGCTTTCCTTCAAGAGAGTAAAGGAAAGTGGAGGTTCTCATTCCTAATGAAAGAACAAGTTGTTGAGCACTCCTTTTGCTTGTAGTTCATTTACAGTTGAAATTGATTTTCTATAACTCGGGAAAAAACATTTTTCAAATATCTTTATTTTTCTAACACATTTTCCCCACACGTCATATACAGTTTTTACTGTTTTTTTGACAAAATAAAATTAAAAAAATTAAACAAGCCAAAAACTGATTAAACATGCTTATAATACAAAGTAAACACTCTTGTAACTAACTTGTTTAACAGGATATCATGAAAATAATACAAATAGAAACAGAGGGGAGAAAATTCTGAACAGCAACTTCTCTAGATCATAAGCATAGATTTCTGTCAGAATATTTTCCGTGTTTCAATGAAAAAATTTATTGTTTCTGACAGTTATGAGATTTTCAAAATAACTGAATAATCAAATCCACTTTATACTTAATTTCCTCTATGTAGGTTGATTCTAAGGATTTTTTGAAGTACCCTAAGAATTTTCATTATATGGTGTTACAGTGTTAATCTATCCTTAATTGCTTCCAAGTTCGTGGGTTTGATCCTGGGAGAAGTCAGTGAAATTTCAAAGGGTGGAAAAATTGCTTTTTGTAGATCATATTTATTTTTGCTAGAGATTCCTTCCAATTCATGCTAAGAGAAATTAAATACTCTTTCAATTCTTGCTGAAATGAAAAGGAAAGAAATTCTTAATTGTGAATATGAGAACCACACTTATGTTGTATTGAGAGTCAGGGCTGTGTGATCAAAATTTCTCATCAGTCTATATCATGCATTGAAAGGTGTGGGCTTCTGACAAGCTATCTTCTTTGTAAATGTAAGCTTCCATGGCTCGAGTCCATGTCGTCTGGGCTGTCCGAGTGATGCCGTGACATTGGCTGAGAGGCCGATGTTTCACCTTTCACGACATAGGCTTCTTCTTGGCAGTGACTTCCTCACTGCCCTGAGGAAGCTTCCGACAAGACAGGTGAAATGTTGGCCTCTTAGCCAATGACATGGCCTCAGCCGGACGGCCAAGAAAACAAGCTGTCTTCTTTATTGTAATGTGCTCAGGATAGGTGACAGTTTTTGAAAATTTATAAGAAACCATCAACACAAAACCTATAAATGTGCTACTACTAAATAGGGAATAACTTCTGAGTCCTGTATCCAACAGATTTAAGACGATAGAAATAGAAGTTTGCATGTTATGACATACAAAGCAGATTGTTTCAACACATTAAAACCATAAATGTTGTGAATGGTGTGTCCAAGATTCTTAAAATCAGATTTTTATTACTCTAAAGGTATACAAGTTGTGTACATGAGTTTTGCGAGGGTAGGGGAGAAGAGGGACAGGTTGAGGATAGGTGAAACAGATTGGACCTGAATTGTTTCTTAAGCAGTATTCTATCTATTCTCAGTAAAATGTTAGTTGATGTGGCTGCTGATGGATATGAAAATCCATTTCCTTACTACATTTTTGAACATTTTTTAATTCATATAAATGAGTTACCTATTTCATTTTCAATTTAATCTCATCTCTTAGCAATATTAGAATGGTTACTCTCATACGGTATGCGGGCTTATTGTATATCCAACATACATTTGAGGGGCTGGCCATTTAAATTTGATTTCTACTAAGAATCAATTTTTACTTTTAAAACAATTATTTTCATAGTGCAGGGTATTTGCATGGGTCTAACTAGTTGTCTTTATTGTTTGAATTCCCTTATGATTATTAGGCCTCTATTTTTTAAATTAAAATTGATGTAATACTGATGAGAAAACAAATATTTATTTTCCATTAATTAGAAAAGCTAACAGAGACATAAGAGATACTGGATCTGCATTCCTCTCCAAAGTTTTCATCAGCACATTGAGATCGTAGCCTCAGCCCAACTTTTTTCCACCACAGGTCATAAGGTTTTGGGGTTTATTTGAAGGGTCATATCTTCTAAACCAATAAACATAGAAACAAGATTCTTTTTTGAGCTTAAAGAAACAATCTGTGTTGGGTCTTTACAACAACAAGTGTTGGGCAGAATACTTTAAATTTAGTATTTAAATACTTCACCAAAATACTTTATAAATAAGTATTTAAATACATACATACATAAAGACTTGATGTGCTAAATACATACATATTTAAAATACTGTAAATACAGAATAATTTTGTAATATAAATTTTGTATTGCAACACTATATTGTAATTGTCAGTTACAGTAAATTATTAATTGATACAAATTTCTGAAACAATAACTATTGTAATGTACTGTTACCATAAGTATAAACATTTTCAAATATAAAAAATCAAAAATATGTCTAACACAAAGATATGAAATTTCCTTTTAAAATGACTAATTTTTCAAACAAATTATCAGAGAATAAGCCCCTAGTTGGCGAATTTATAAAACCTGCCAAGGAAAACAGCCATTCAACTGGCTTGGATGAACATAAACTAGTGTTATAATGAATAAACACTTTTTTTATTGCCAGATAATTGTCCAGCATTTTTAATGTTTTAGATTTGTCATTTAAAAATGAAGAGAATCCAAATTCAACATTAAAAGGAGCTTTTACTTTTGTTTCAACAAAGTGCATTCGCTAGTGGAATGAAACAAAAAAAGAACTAACCTTGTACTAAAATATCTTCTTCTTTGTCTGTATTTTAAGTATTTCACTTTTTAAATACACCTACTTCATACATTTAAATGCATCTCTAAAATACATGCCCAAAAAACTCAAAATACAGTTTCTCAAATAAAAAATGTATTCAAAATGCACATTTCAAAAACAAGTTTTTAAATACTACCCAACTCTGGAAACAATCTTGAATTTTTATATGAAATTCCAAATTTTATGTTTACATTATTAGTTTAAAATATTTTTTATTATAAATAACAATGATGAGTTCAAAACAAGTTTAACATGTGTATTTCAATTAAATTCTTGCAAATTTTGTTAAAATTAAAACATTATACACAACATTACAGGAGTGTCTATTGCAATAACAAAGAAAACATTAATTTTTGTTCACAATAATTGGGTTCAGCATGGTAATTTTGCAATTGAGTAAGAAATCTGTTCTGAGTTGGTTGGAACTAAATGTAATAGTGAATGATATGGATTTTAAACTTCATTTACTTTATGAAAAACTTCAATTGTTTCGGAAAGTATTCTGGAACATTCACTTCGATGCAAGATGAAAAAATATTTGTAGTTTGTTGTGGAAAGTCACATTACTATTATCAATACCCTTCTTGCTAACATTTTTGAGCAACAATCTTTGGTTGCCCATTAACTTATTTCAGTTTTCAATTTTTTATCTTTGATTTTATTGAGTTTGTAAATAAATTCTTTGAGACCTGATCATATTTCCATTAATTTTCATTGTTTACACATTTTGAAATGACTTTCAATGAACACTATTTAAAGTCATCTGGTTTACCTAAGCAGTAACATTTCACAATAATATTTCCTTCATACTTGTAAAATAGAGCTGAACAAGTTAAAAACTAAACCAGTATCATGTTTTTGAATAGAAACCACTGAATCCATTGAAGATTCAACATCATTGTAAATGACATTATTTTTACGTTTATTTCTAACTTTGCTTTTCTTAAAAATGTTAATCTGACTAGAAGAAATTGCTTCCTGCAGATTAATCTGATTTTCAAAATGTTCTCTGAATTCATTTAATTTTTCTGTCAGAGACAAAACTTGTGAAAGAACACTAAAACCTTGCTGACCCTCAACACAGAAAAACTTAAGTTTACACTTTCCTATTCCTTCCAATTTTTTTTGGCCAAAGCCAAAAACTTTAGGCATTTAATTTCGGATGCAGACAATCCTTAACAGGTTGCACGGCAAGGCATTTAGTAGCTGTAGTCAAAGATCTTGCCCTTTGAGTTGACATGGGATATCTTGCAAACTATACAGGATGATGTAACCTTTAAATTGTTGACAAGTGACAGAGTCCAAGTAGCTAATCTCTCAGAGATGTGCTGGAATAGCAGTGATTATCAAAATCTTTTTCAAAGTCAATACACAGGTTGTATTTTATGTCAAAGTCAATATACTGGATTTATTGAACGTCTGCCATACAAGACTGAGATGCTGGTGACATGTACTATTTGTTCTTTCAATATTGATTTCTTCGGGAAAATAATTTTGAAATTTCAAAATTGATAATACTTATAAAAATAATATAATATATTACTATGAGATTTTTACATGAGTCTTCAAAAGAATTCTATTTTTATATGAACATGAGATAACCAAACACTAAAGGCCCTATTTGGTGATGTATACCTTATTTTTTAATTTGTTAGTAGGCTATTAGCATTAAGGAAGTCAGTATTTATTCCATTTTCTAATTTTCTTCTTCTTTTTATCTTTATTAATAGGTGTATTTTTGAAAAATTTCTACTACTATAATTGTCCCCATTGCTTGTTAGTAAGTATTTGGTAGACTTTTGAATAATTATTCTTTCATGTCTTTGGTGGTGTTCACAATTATGAAATTGATACTGCCATGAAAGCTGTATTAACCCATTAAGTACCAGCATCCTCATTTGAGGACAGTGATTTTTTTTATTATTTCATTACATTATAAATTGTGTTCTCCATCACATTGTTGTTTGGCAACACCGCAAAGGTTCATTCAACTGATATAAACGTTTGTTATCGCTCATATTTATATTCTTGTAATTTTTCTAGCTTCCTAATTTAGAGCATTTTATACTTTGTGTAAATAAAAAAATTGATTATATCTTTTTTTCTAAATTTCAGTGAGTTGCTAAACTGACTACATAGTGTTAGTTTGTGCTCATACTTTACGAAGAATATAAAATTGTGCAGTTATATGATTCAATGTTTTCGAGACGATATTTTAGTGCCATCCGCATATGAGGACGCTGGGACTTTATATTATACATTTTTGTCATGAAGTGAAGAACTTGTAAAAGAGTTGGAATTTGCATTTCATGTTTATTTTTTTAGTAATTATCGTGCCGCTAGATGTCGCATGATCGATCATGTGACTGCTTGATCATGCACTGCTTGGTCATGTGATATCTGCTTGATTATGTGACATATACCGGCACGACTGAGAAAAATGTAATTTTTATAAAGGTGCCTCTCCAGGCCCATCTTCACGATGGAATATATCGGGCAATTCGCGGATTTCTCGGTCGTGCTGCTAGAAGTCACATGATCACGACCGTATCAAGCACTGCTTGATCATGCAACATCTAATGGCACGACCGAGAAGGACGCGAAATGCCGCGATAATTTCGTGAAGACGGGCCTTGAGAGGCAGCTTTATAAAAATCGCACAATAAAAGTTCCGAGAATCTGCAAGAAAGAAAGTATATCAGTTTTGTCTTCTCCAGCAGGCGTGCTGCCTAACATAAGATTCGACAGAAAAAGACTCATTATCACGAGGATTGCTTATGCACATTATCAGCAGCCATCATGCATAAGCAAGCCTCGCAAATATTGTGCTAAATGCAATATTACTCTCTGTGTGGAATGTTTTGGTCTATTCGACTTCAGAAAGTAAAGTAGATTTTTCTGAATTAACTTTTGTACTACAAGCTTAGCTGAGTACAAGATCATTTTAAAAAATATGTTTGTAATAGAAATCTATTCAATTATTACCAAGTTCTTTTTTTTTAAATATTCTTCTAGTATAATTGTATTTGCTTTGTTGATACATCACAATAACGCATGTAATTATGTTGTTTAATTATTTTATTTCTTTTTGTTTAAAATTTCAAAAAGTAGTCACAAAAATTCGAATCCAGTGGGCATAAGTGTTTGTTATGAAGACTTATTTTTATTATTGCGGAAAATTTCATACCAAGTCCCAGCGTCCTCATATGAGGACAGTCCTCCACGCCTACCCAAATTAATACAATTTGAATTAATTTCGATAAAATTAAATAACTAGCACTCAGTTATGGTGATTTTTTGAATTTCATTAAAAAAACTTCAGTAAAAATAATTTGGGACTTAATGGGTTAAGCAACCACTGTTGATTCTAAGAGAAACTTTCTTTTTTAAGGGGCGGTTCACTTAATATGGGAAATAGTTGTCAATTTTTAATTTTTTGTTTATTTACAAATGTGGTGTAGTCATTGGATGTTAAGAAAATTGCCCATTTTCACTTAATGAACACATTTAAAGGCTTTTAGTATCTCTGCATGAATTAAGAAAAATAAAAACATTTTGGTTAAGTTTGATTTTGCTTTTTTTTGTCTATTTTTACTTAAAAGACTTTTCAGATATAATTATTACTTAAAAGCATTTTCTTAACTATTCATATCTCCTTCTCTCCATTAAAAATAAACATTTAAGCAATTTTCAGGTCATAAAAGTAGTTATGGGTTACAAACCGATTATTGAAAAATTAATTTAAATTGATATAGTAAATGGAAAAGAACATGAAAGAAAGTACTGACTTTTCACTTTACTGGTAATTTCTTCAAATCTTGCCTTTAAAGTTTTCGAAGTTGTAGAACCCCTACAACTCTACTATGCACTCATGGGGGTGTACACACCATAGTGGGAGAACCTTTTATCATTATTATTTGTACAGTTTTCTAAAATAATTATGTCAAGTCCAGATCTATTAGAATTGACTGATGGCATTTTTCTTTGCTGTTGTATTTATGCTACAGGCTCAAAACTGAACTTCTCAAATATTTTGAAAATCCAGCCTTGGAAGAAAGCCATGTTTATGTTTTAAGTGCAACCAACTGTCCATGGGACTTGGATCCAGCATTTTTAAGACGTTTCCAGAGACATATTTATGTTCCTTTACCAGATAGGTAAAATTGCATGTTTTTATTATTATTATTATTATTATTATTTTGATTCATACTGACTGTCTTAATACTTAAGTGTGTATTCTTTAAGGAGGATTAAACACAGTCTTGATCAAATTGATTTTTTCTCTGAAATTGTTTAGCAGTAATTGCAGTACATACAGTACTGCAAACATACAGTTTGATGTAAAAATATAAGTACCTTAAGGATTTTGAAAATTTTTCTTAGTGTGTTTATGATTGTTTTTGTTTAAAAAATATTGTTTGAAGGTGGGGGTTGTCCACAAATTACATAATGCTTGGAGGGGGGCAGGAGGTTTGAGGCAATGTTACGCTGTGTTACATAGGAGCAGGGGGGTATTCAATTAATATTACATAATGCTGATATTGATTTTTTTACATTTTCAACAATTGTTGAAATACTTTCTTTTCTTGAGTCTTATACTGAAATATTAAAATATTATCAAATTAATTTGTTTTAAAACAAATCATTTAAAGTTATTAGAAGTTGTTACAATCATTAATTTTAATACACAAAAAAATAAAATGAATACAATTTTTTTTACTGAACTATAATTTTTTTCACTTCTTGCATTTACAAGGAGGGGTGTAGTTGCAAGTGTTACGTAATTATTTGTGTGTGTGTCTGTGTGTGTGGGGGGGGGGTTAGTCGCGTATAATGGATGCATTACAAAGGGGTGAGGGGGTATTCAAAATACTTCAAATTTGCTTTATGTAATTTATGAACGGCCCTTTCGAAACACTAAATTTAAAAAGATTTTTAGATATTTTCTTTGTGTCAGAATAGCTCAACCATTCCCTATCGTATTATCTCAATTTTAGGAAATATCTTCATTTATGTGTAGCTCCAGACTAAAATTAATGTTCACAACTCCTGTACTAATTTATATTTGTTGAATGAATTGTTCAAATAATTTTTAGAGAAGCAAGGCAGCAGATAATTGCTCAGCGATTGAATGGATTGGGAGTATTGTTAAGTGAAGAAGACTGGTTTGCAATTCTCAACCAAACTGAAGGATTTTCTGGTTCTGATCTTACCAAC
The DNA here is from genome assembly GCA_031308135.1 of Acheta domesticus. Taxonomy (NCBI): domain Eukaryota; kingdom Metazoa; phylum Arthropoda; class Insecta; order Orthoptera; family Gryllidae; genus Acheta; species Acheta domesticus. Next base: position 251,557,278 of record JAHLJT010009436.1, on the reverse strand, counting down.
TTTGTCAGTATTGCAGTGTCTCAACCAATCAGAGAAATTTTGCGAGCAACATATTGGAGATGTCCTGATGGTAATTACTTTTACTCTCCATTAAATGGTAATTCCAAACAAATTTGATAAGATGTGAAAGTAATTCTACAAGTGACTCAAAATAACTAAATACTGTTAAGAAATATAACTTTTGGCCCAAAAAACTAATGGTAGGCATGTTTTAAAAAATTAATAAATTAGATGATCAGGTTGTAAATCATCTTAAAAGGGGTAAGTTAAAATATTTTTATCCATTACTAACTATGAATTTCATACTTCATTTACATGAAAAATGGCTAGATATTTGAGGCTAGATATTTGTTTCACAATCGAATATTAATTTAGGAGGTGAATATGAATTTTGGAGTGAAGAAAAAAATCATGGGCACAGACATGCACACCCTAACTCAAGAAGAGGGTCCAAGTTTATTTCTGGGCTCCTTTACCCAATAAGATTTTTTCATTTTCTATATTCTTTTATCTTATTATTATATTATCCATTAATCATTTTTTAAATTTACATATGACATTTTACTTGTTCAACAATTTTCAGTCTATTTTTGAACTTTAAATGTTTTTGGGGGTGTATTGATTTCAATCACAGACCTGAATTGACATTAGATACACAATGTACATTTTCTAAGTTTTCAGTTTTTGGAAAATATAAGAATTTTTCACATGTGTCATTTAATTTTTTTTTTTTATACATTTAATATGATTTCAAAGAGTATAAAGTATATAATGTAATAACACTGTTATTTTGAGGAGAATTGAAATTAAGAATAATGAGTCTATTTGGAAATCATAAAACCCTCTAGTTATAGTTTTAAGTAACACCATTAAATTTCAATAATTAAAATTTAAAAGTGTATTCAAAGTGTACAATTATTTTTCAATACACACACATGCACCTACACAGAGGAGAGAGAGGGAGAGGGATTTTAATATGTGAGAGAAGAGTAAGAGAGTGTGTGAGAGTGAGTGTGAGTGTGAACATACTTTGAATATTTTTAGCTACAAAAATGTAAAATTCATAATGACATATTTTGGGAATTGAATTTTAAATTTTTTAATTTGGAGAATTACATTTTGGAAGTTGAGAATATGGAATTTGGTAGGAGTAAAGTGTTTGTAAAGTCGTCTTTTTGAAAAAGAATGTCGCAAAAAATCAATAATGTTCTATCAAGCCTGGTTAGTGAAACATGGACTTGAGGAATGAGCACTTTTTGTATGCTCCAGATCCAAATTCTGCATGAGGCATCAATGTCTTCAGTTGTAGAAAGATACACATTCTCACTAAACTTAGTATCATCCCAAAACCTGAAACTGTTCCATAATATTCCCATCCCTACCCTGGTAAATTACTGTGAGAACAGTGGATAACCACCCCTCCACTGTTTCTTTTCTCTTTAATTACAATTTTTACACTGATTTCTAGTGTTTTAGTGTGTGTACCTATTTCCATTTTGTTCATCATCCAGTAGTATGCAAATCATGAAATCAAATTCGGAAAACCAAAATTATTCACAAGTTTGGATACTGGCTTAAGTGCCTCAGTGCATCAACTGATTTTACTGCAATGCCTGTCTGGGAGATCCTAGATTTGAGTCTTGTCCTTGGTAGGATTTTTGACACTAGCTTGTCAGCTAGGTTGGATTCAGCTGTTGTCTGGAGGAGAAGACTAGTGGCCAGCTGCTCAGATCAGTAGATTTCCACAGTTTCTCCAATCAATAGTCCGTATTTTAGTCCGCGCTTTAACAAACAGGCCACTGATAGCAAGCAACCTTTTCTTCCTCATCACTGTCTTCTTACTAAAATCTTTTATATTAATATTCGGTAGCTGAAAGTAATTTTTTTGGTTCTTTTATTAGATTATTATTTTTTTTAGGGGAACATGTAATTCCCTGCGATCCAAGTTCACCTGATGCTTTCCATGCAACTCTCGATGATGTTCCACCAGAAAAGGTAAGCTGTACAAGTGCTTTTTATAATTGTATTACTAATTTATTCCCAACTTCATGGATCTTCATGGATTTATTTGGGAATTTCCAAAGCACAATTGGCATATATTAAAACTGTTTCATAAATGAAAATTGGAAGTAAAAAAAATAGTAATTAATCACAATGATATGGTATTTAATTTATTCATATAAAGAATTTAATAATATATAAAATATTCATATAAATTATCATATAAAGTGAGTAGTTTTAGTCCAGATAATGAAATAATGCCTCTATTACACAAGTGATAAATCAATGCTTAAAATTTTTCTGTACAAGATCAAGAATTTTTATGCAAATTCATCACTGTCTGATGCAGCAGAAATTCTTAAACATAATTGACTCAAAGGCATTCAGACTCAAACTTGCCACCTTATTGAAAGGATTTGTGAGACTACCAAGAAGTGCTAGCTTGAATGTGTTGCAAATGATGTTGGCCAACAGCCCTGAATCTCTCAATGGCATCTGTCAGATGACAGTTCAGATAACAATGAGTTTTATGAATAAGACATGCTGTAATGATTTCATGTATGGCATATTCCCCATAAACAGTTTGAAGTAAATGTAAACATTTATTAGACTATAGTTAAGCAGCCAACTTGTACGTGAATCGATAGTGGCAAGACAAAGGAATGACGCGCCGCGGAAAGTCATATTTGATGATTTTGAAAACGCGTCTGATTTGGTAATTTTGAAATAAAGTCTGACGAAATAGTAAATTAGAAATGAAATAAATAAACATTTTGGTCTTTGTTTGGACGCGATCGGACGACGGGTTCACTTAAATTGGAATGTGTAGATATGGAGAAAAGTTCACGTGACGTGTCAAAATACAATAACACAAATGGCAAGATTTTTATGAAGAAACCTTAATGTGGGCGACGAGAGGCGTTGCAGATCATCATTATTTAAAATTAACAAAATTATGGAAGACCTAAAAGACTTATAGAACGCGGAATTAATTATTTGAAGAAATATTATATGTTAATAATGTCACAAACAATTGACGAAGCGGTGCATAATTTCAACCTAGAAATTCAGTATTTTCGGCATGTTAAGCATTAGAAAAGTATGTTTTGGAAATAAAACTCTGACAGTGAGAATAAGCACTAATAAAGAAACGTAGTCATGTTAAGACAACTAATATTTTGAATTTTAGAAAAATTCCATGAAGCAACAATGGAGATGCAAGAATGGAATTCGCCGGCATGTAAGTGGCACGAAGTTACATGGTGAATCGCCGCGGATTTCATGACACTTTTGAGTCAGAGCTTGTGATGGCAACGTCGAGTTCAGGTTAGGCGATTTTGAGATTTTTTTGAAAATTGAACTTAAAACATTTTATCCAATAGTGCAGTGCGAATGGGCACAGGACTGTATCGTAAGAATAGATACTGACGCGGCGAACAGTTGAAAAAAGAAGTTTATTTGATTTGTGCTTAAAAAAATCGCAATCGCGAGCAATTATAAATTTCGTGAAGGATATGATTTTCTGGTGGAAGTTGGCGGTCGCAGAACTGGTGTATGCTGATATATCGGCGCATGCAATTGGGCACGCAAACTGGTGATCGAGTTGGGCAACGACGCCATACCGGCTGAAGTCGACAAAGGGAAGTGTCCGCAGTTTTTGTTTGCGTAATATTCAAAGTTAAAAATTTTTCTGTACAAGATCAAGAATGTTTATGCAAATTAGTGTAAACTTATGCAAATCCATTGAGAGAGATACTGAGAAGTATTTTAAGGTATAATGCATGCGAGTTATTGCTGAGAAAAGTGGTATAAAAAATTAAATGTTTTTTTTTATTGGAGTTGGCTAACGTACGTACGAAAGAAATTTAAATAAATATTTTGCAAAAGTAAGGAATTCCTGCGTGAGTAAAATAGAAGTCAGTTGATTGTTATTTATATTTGAAATGTTCTTGTAGCCTATGTTTTGTCGACGTTGCCGAGCGTATGTGTATTTATGAAATGTTGCATTGTTGTATTTGCATGATGTATCGTGATCGGGTAAGGGATTCACAAAACGAGAGAATTTCATATTTTGAAAAGAAATAAATTAAAGGAGAACGGAATTTCGAAAGTTCTCCCTTTTCTTACAAAAAGATGTGTCATTATTTTAATTAATAGAAACCTGGGTATGCTGTAGTATTACACGTAGTTTATAGGTAATTCCCGTACGGGGCCAGCCACGACCTACGACCAACATAAATTTCTGTAACCACGTGACAAATAAATCGTTGTGATTTTGGCAGGGAATAAGGAGTTAGTGTTACAGTGGCACCATAACGTAGGGCCAATTGGTGATATAAATTAGATAAATATTATTAGTAAAACGGTTGCATTGGCGCCCATAAAATTGGGGCGTGTCATCGTACTGGTTACATTGGCACTACAACGTGGGGCCAGCTTAAAGGAAAGATCAAATAAATATAGTTGTTACCATTACGGTCGTATCGCATCGCCCATTACGGTTACAATGCATTTGTCCACTGTTGCTGTACCATATGTTTCCTCTAGTTACAATCTGTGTCTCAAACGAAGTGAAATGAGCTGGTTTATCTTTTATTTTCATTTGAAAGTGTATAATGGAATGTGTCCATGGATTTCGACAAAAATTTTAGATCAAATAAAGGAAGCCAAACAAAATATGAAAATTAAAACTTAATAAATACAAAAAATGTAAATACTGTATCTAATGTTTGCACACAAAGAGGTATTTTACTTGTAATCTATTAAACCATGGAACTGTTTTTTTAAAAATATTTTTTAATAAATAATTATATTTGCAAATATTATTAGAAGTTCAAATTTTAAAATAATTTCTTTTCCTGGGTAATTTTGAAATCTTAATTTTTACATCACTCTGGTTATTTCTATATTTCTGATAAATAAGAAGTGATATGGTCATATAATAACTTTGTAGCCAAAGAATCATTCCAGATATAGATACATCATATTTAAAAATTTCTGTATTTTTTTTTTTATTGAGATTGGAAAAGGCTGATTGTGTAGCCTCTATGCGCTTCATACTTCATTTTTCTTGTCCTGCTAGTGTTAAGAATCGTATAATTTGGATATTTTAATGAATACTAAATATGCTCATGGTGACAGTTCTTCTGGAAAATAGATTGAACTTCAATATCCCAAACAAACAGATAGGGATAACAAAACATTAAAATGATTGCTTACATGGTTTTGAAAAAATGGTCATGAATTCTGTCAAAATTACTCAATGACTCATATAAAAAAAATCTACATGACATTATTTAATCTTAATTTCAGGGATCTAAAATTAAATCCTTTGATTTTTAAGATCTAAAATTGAGGAATAAATTGTATTGAGAAAGAAAATATGGCTTTGTTATTGAAAGTGTTGGACGGGGTTGAAAAATATTTGAACTCGTGCAATTTTTAAAATTTCTGAGGTTTTACTGAAAATTGGAACTATGCTGGATGTATATAAATTTATTTTTATCTTTTCAAGCAAAAAATGTAGGGAAAAGTTTTGCATATATTTTTCAGAAAAGTTTGAAAATATCACGGGTTTTAGTAAAGTACCTCCTAAAAATAAAATATTTTAATGATCCCTGGAATACAACTATTACACCATACATCTACTGATGACATACTTTTGAATATCTATGTATATTTCAATTATGCGTTCGTCCATAATCAAAAACTTGGAATGGACCAAGTTATGCATAACATATGCATTCCATCCTTATGAACACCTCATTTTGGGATGGAAAAATTTGTATCTTCTTGCCACCTGTTGCAATTTTAATCATCTTTGAAACATCACTAATACACTTTAATCTTGATGAGTGTGCCAAGTAGTTAAAACCCAACAGAAATTTTAACATGGAATTTACAAATGGAAATGTGAGATCACATAGTTGAGGTGATTCCAATTATTTTCCCCTCTACAGAGGTACATTACAATGTAGAGGTCAATGTAGAATGTCACCCTCTACATTACGATGTAGTAAACTGGTTTCTCCCTACACCACATTTTCACCTTACACTCTATTGAATTAGCAGAATTATTTATTTGTTAAAGTGTTGTAGACTTTATTATGTATATCTATTCATTTGAAACAAGAAAGAGGGGGGGGGCAGAAGAACCTGGGAGCCTCTTATTTCAAACAAAATTTACCCCCCTTTCTTATTCCACTATACTTTCTTATACCACCACTTTCTTATTCCTACACATAGAAAGGAATCTTGTATACATTTTTCTAGGTATATTTGAAATAGTTTACCTATAACAATTTATTATAGAATTCATCTACAAATTTACTTTCTATGTGAGAGTTGGTGCTATAATGTTTTTCCAAGCTTTCATACACATTAGTTTAAATTAGAAGTAAATACATTTTTACTTTCCCGTATGCGTCCGTATACACCGAGTAATATAAATAGTATAGATCGTATAGTGTAAGTTATGTAATGCTACAGAAAATTGATTTTAATGGAAATACACGTTTTGGGGTCCCCTGATACTGAAAAAGTGTTTTTTCAAAACGTCCGCCCGCCCGTCTGCTCCTCCGCCCGTCCACCCAATTGTTGCGTACGTTCGTCTGTCCCTTCGTTCTTCCGTCTGTCCTTCCGTCCGTTCGTCCGACCGATCGTATGTTCGTCTGTCCGTTCGACCGTCCGTTCGTCTGTTCGTTCGTTCGTTCGTCCGTCCGTTACTCCGTCGGTCCGTTCGTTCGTCCATTCCCCCGTCCGTATGTGCGTTCGTCCGTCTGTCCGCCCGCCCGTTCGTCCGTCAGCCCGTCGGTCCGTTCGTTTGTTCGTCCGTCCGCCGTTCCTCCGTCCGTTGGTTCGTCCGCCCGTCCTTCCGTTCGTTCCTTCGTCCGTCCGTTCGTTGGTCCGTTCCTTCGTCGCTCCGTTCGGCCGTTCGTTCGCCCGTCCGTTCGTTCGTTCGTTCGTCTAACCGTTCATCATTTCGTTCGTCCCTTCGTTCTTTCGTCCGTCCGTTTGTACGTTAGTTCGTCCATCCGTTCATCCTTTCGTTCTTTCGTCCGTCCGTTTTTGTTCGGCTGTCCGTTCGTTCGTCCGTCTGTCCGTCTGCTCGTTCGTTCGTTTGTTCTTCCGTCCGTTCGTTCGTCCCTTCGTTCGACCGTCTGTCCGGTCGTCCGTCCGCCAGCTCGTCGGTCCGATTGTCCGTTCGTCCGTCCACCGTTCCTTCGTCCGCCCGTTCATTGCTCCGTTCGTTCGTCCGTCCTTCCGCTCGTTCGTCCATAAGCAGGTTCGTTCGCCCGTCCATCCGATCGTTCTTACTTCCGTTCCTCCGTCGGTCTGTTCGTTCGTCCATTCTCCCGTCCGTCTGTGCGTTCGTCCGTTCGTTCATCCGTCCGTTCGTTCATCCGTCCGTCCGTTCGTTCGCTATTTCGCCCGCTCATTCGTTCGTCGGTCCACTCGTCCGTCTGTCCGCCCGCCCGTTCGTCCATCCGCCCGCCTGCCTGTCGGTCCGATCGTCCGTTTATTCATCCGCAGGGTGGCCAGCGAACCTGGAATCCTTGAAAACCGGGAAAAAACCGGGAATTTGATAAAGCCTTGAGAAACCGGGAAGAAACCGGGGATTTGATTTGAAAACCGGGATTTTTTGTTTTTTCTGATTTTTCGCCAAGTTTTAGCTCGAATTTACATACGTCATCGCATTCAGTAATGTACATGACTCAACTCGTTACACGATATTGGCGAGAGTTAAAATCGAAGTATGTATGAAAAATTACATAGATTACGCCGCTTTAGGATTGCGAAGTCCTTGACTCACGAGTCATAAGACTTCAAACGCCCGCGTGTGTAGGCGCAACGAGTAATGTAGCACCATTGAGCCCTTCTGAGGTTGTGTGAAGCATGAGCACGGACGAGCAGCCTTACTAATAGAGGTTTGGTTTAAGCCAGGAGTAACACGTTTACTTCGGAAGTAACTACTTCCAGACTAAGCGTGAAGTAAGGGAAGAGTAACTTTCTACTAATAAACGCGGAGTAAGCTAGGAGTATCTACGCCGGCGTTAGTTCACAAACAACGTTTGGCAACGCCTAAAAACCTCGTGTCGACTTCGTAAGTCGGATGTTCCATCGATATGTATCGTTTATGTATCGATCATATTGCGTATCATTATAACCTATTAATAAAATAAATCATTAATAAATCATCGCAAAGACGTCTTTGCATCAGGTTTCGGCGTCCAGCATCCGCCCTTTGCTGAAAACAAGGAGGTTAGAAATGTGAATATACGGAGAAAAGACATTCTTCACAACCGAAAATGAAGCCCCTTATGTTAAGCAATAGGATAATTTGCCTGAAATTGCCCGAAATCTATCTTTCGTAATATATTTTATATTTATCATACATTGATATTTCGCTAAGGAACGTGTTGCAAATATAATACTGGTTTGAATGAATTGATAGGAAGATGAACGCGATAAAGCAAAAACAAACATGGAAAGAATATTAGGCCTCCCAAGAGTTCATTAAGTGACAGGGTAAATAAAAAAAATTGCTTAATTTCTGTCTGAAGTTGAACTGAATTTTCCTCATGAGCTTGAAGCCAAGTATCATTAAAATTGTACCTTTAATTTAATGTCATTGAGAAATTATGATAGCTTCAAAAAATAATAAAAGGTATTTTCAATGAATCCAATGGAAAATTGTGAGTACATAACTCTATAAAGAAATGGAAATGAAATGCTTTAGAGAATCTAACTATAAGATTTAATTCCATTTTTTTGAACAGAAGTATTAACGATGTTTTTTAATGGATCTGAGAAGAAGAAATTCTCTGACAAGGAATAGATGAAAACTGTTCTGTCTGTAGTTGTAGTGATACAGTCAACAACAAAATTAAAAACGTGAGTGAGGCCAAAAACCTGACCGCAAATTAATCATTGCTGTGTTATTTAGGGAATATGCTTAAAGGAAATCTTCAATAAAATTTTTGCAAAGATTGCATCAACCAATATATGACTTTAACTGAATTTTTTTTGCAATTATTGTGGAAGAGGAATTCATGTTGAAGACATGCCACCAACAGCAGCTTCATAAAAGTTGAATCCCATGCAGGATCAATGCCGACTGAAGACAAAATTAGGTGGGGAAAGTAAGAGAAGTGCAAGTTGATACAGCTTAGTTTTCAAAGTGACTTACGAATATACTTTAAAATCATCTATCTAAAAACTGGTTTTCACACCAAATTTTTAAATTAAAAAACTCATACATATTTTGGAATATTATTGTGAAACTGTTGCAGTAACAGTAACAGCAGTAAGCAGTAACTTGCCACAGAGAATTACAGAAAATACCTGCTCAAATGTAACTCTCTGTCTAAAGCCACATCAATCGGTACATATTTTTAAAAAATTAAAGAATTTTTTCTAATATCAATTTAATATTTTTTTAAAACCAATGATATATATATAAAAATTTCTTAAGGTCTGAGGAAGATTCAATTCCAAGATGGCACAAATTTTTAATTTTTAAAATGTTTTCTAATGGATAATAAATAATAAAAAATATTTTTTAATGGACTATTCCTTCTATTTCAAGCTTTTAAACCTTTGACTTTACTATTTGGTACCTTTACTGCAAAATCATTTCATGAAAATGTTACTTTTGTTGTCTCTCTATGGAACAGAGTATTTACCATTTTCAAGGCACGAAACTAAAATATTTTTGAGACCCCCTCCTTTTTACAGTGACAATAACATTTTTCAAAGAGGATATTTTACCCTTTTTATTAAAAATTAATTAAACACATACAACATGCCTCAAATAATAGTTTTATTCAAATATTTACTTTAAAAATTGATGACAATTATCATATAATATAATGTCTGTATGTCAAATTAGCTGCAATATCAACACCATAACTGACAAAAACTTACTAAAAATGCTGTTAATGGAATATTTTGTTTATAAAATCAGAAATAGTATTCTTGAAAGATAAACCTCAGAGCTTATAATTTTCACTGAACCTTATTGTTAGTGAATTGAGTTTGTCTTGTCCCATAGTAAACTCAAAACTTGTTTTTAACTCTTGAATTTACTAAATAAAGAACACACTGGACTGAATTGTCTGTCCCATTTTATTATTTTAAATTGTTTGTACTTAAAAAGCCAAATGTTGGGTGTATGAAAAGAGTCAGCTGCTGTGATGGATTTTGGCATGAAAAATGTTGTCATCTACTCAAGAAGTTGAAATAGATGAGAATGAATATGGTGGTCTTCGAATAAATTTGTTTTCAACTCTAACAGTGTGTTTATCAAATTTAATTAATTTGTATTTCTGTACTGCATCTAAATAAAAATTTGCATATTTTCATAACCTTTTTTAGCTTTGCCACTTTCTTTAAGACTTTTTAGACCTCTTGGGCTCTGAGGCTCCAACCTGTAGCTTATTTACCTTAATGCTAAATAAAAAACTCGGATTTATGCCACAAAATTCTTAGAACACCAGTGCAGCAATGGATGAATGCCATCAAAATGTAGTGTGATAATAGTACGACTCTCTAAAAAACCAATGAAAACTTCGCCATTTCATTACATTCTGGATATGGATATTCTCCCATGAACTGGAACAGAATTGGATTTATCTACTAAATTTAGGCTTACATGTAAAGAGAGGTGCACTACAAAACACTCATATTGGAGAAAAATGTTCAAATTTTGAATCTTTTGGTTGTTTTGAAGAAAAACGTTAATTTTAGATGTTAATTTATAGCATTTATTCTCAAGAAAATAAAATTCAAAAATAAATAACCCAAACACTATTTCACATTGGCACAAAGCCGTAAACTGGGCGTACCCAAGTACAAAGCTTGCGAGCCGAGTTAATTGAGATGTTTTGTCAACAAAACATCGCGCCCGACCGGAGTGCTCTCATCATAAGACCTTCACTTTCTGAGGATAATGTCATCTCCATATATTCTAACCTCCTTCGCTGTGAATTGCCAAGGACTTGCGCTACTTCACGCTTACTCCGAGCTTAAACTAGGGGTCGACTGGGAACAGCGGTTGCCATGGAAACTACGCCGCCCTTACTCCAAGTTTACGCTACTCCATGTTTATTAGTAAAGATTTTGGCTACTTCAAGCTTACTCGAGAAGTAAATTTTACTCAATGTTTATTAGTAAGGCGGGAGATGTTCGTGGAACACATGTCTCAGTGGGAACCCAATCATTGAGTTTCAGTTAGTGTTTCGCCATGACATCGGCGGCGAATCGTCCATGTTATCTACATGATATTCAAAGAGAATTTTACCTTTTTTCGTAGAAGATCGCAGGAGAATCCTTGTTTTGCTTATACCGAGTAACCGAATTGACATGGGCACGAAGAAAAATAAACATGTGGAGCTCTTGACGGGGTTGAGCGCCAGAATACACTAGTACACCCTATTCTCAGCCCACGATTTGGGAAGTAGTGACACAGAGACACTATGTTAGCAGTCTACGGTACGCCGATTTCTCCAACCTTTGTAAAATCTGGCTTGACTATCTTCATGTCAATAAAACGTCAAATATTTCACGCCTGGTTACATTTTCCCGACACTTGGATAGAAATGACGCTCCGTTAGCTTCGTCAAGGAAGGTATGTTGATTAATCTTCCTCACAAAGAGATTAGCTACAGTTTCACAATGCAATTCTGCATTGGTTGCTGAATACTGATGACTACAGTCCGGAAGTTCAGGCATTTACTTTACCTAGGCAGGCAAAAAAAAACATTTATTTTTACTAAAATAGGCATTCAAAAAAGCTAAAGAAGGGAATCAAAAAATTATTGAACAACGAAAACTCATCACAGGAAAAGAATGATTGTAAAAAAATAATTTGGAGGCCTACAAAAAAATTTGACGCTGTTTTGAGAAAATTTTAAAAATGTCCCGTGGGCTGCGTTGAATGTAACCCAAAAATTAAAGAACGTTATAAAAATATCGCAGAGCTTCGGCTGAGACCAGTTCGAACGGGAGGCATTCCGCTTTGAACCTGCTCATAGTTTAGGCGGCCACTGTTGTTCCACAGACGACAGACGGAGGGACGTTTTGAAAACAAAACAACACTTTTTCCGTATGCACTCACTGTTCGTGAAATTGACTACATAACATGTTAGAAGGTTTACGTACTACATATAGCATAGGATATATCCCATTTTCTGAATCAAAGCGCTACTATCGGATTTTTATGTCAAGAAACGGCAATTTTTTTTGCGCATGTACATAACATTGTGTCTATTTACTACGGTATTTTAACTCCGTTAATGACGTACGTATACGAGAAGTAAATATAATTTTTTCTAAATTTTCTGCGTTCTCTGATGACGTCATGGTCTACCCTTTTTCAAGTGAGTAAGTTTGGCCGTTTTTTCACATAAGAAGAAAGCCGTATACCATTGAGAATTTGCTGACACATAAGTATGTGTTGAGTGGAACTTTTGAGTATTTATGTTATTAAGCAGCAGGTGAATAATGTTGCAGCTGGTGATTAAAAGCAGGTGATTAACATTGAGCTGTATCCGTTATGAACCTGTGTTTAAGCACAACAACAATCTAAATTCCCTGTTTGAAATAATCGGAACAATCGAAACTTAATTTAAATTGGATGTGAAAGCATTACGATCCTAAATACTATTACTAAACATATTTTTAAAATTGTTGTATTGCAAAATCGATTAGGTATGTATATCTTCAAAATTCCAAAAAAATAAGATACCTGGAATGTTTCAAGTAAATGTGAAGATTTATTAATTCCGAAAATCCAAAACCTTTATTGAAATGGAAATCTTACAATGTTATTAAGTGCCTGTTCCCGTGTAAATTAATCAAAGAAAATTATCATTCTTTTAGTAATCTTGAAAATGGAATATGGACGACAGAAATACACACTTATCCTTAGGACTGTTTAGTAATGTCGACAGCGAAATGTCCATTTGAAAAATATTCCTACTTCCGTGTTAAAAACTAATATTATTCGCGGTAGAATCGACTTTTTTTCCAAAACCCATGTAAGGAATACGATACCTCAAGCCCTCCGTTGACATCAGTCCAGAGATCGATTTTTCCGGCTGAAAAAGTAGTTTCTTGAACATTTTAGAGCGGAGTCTGAATATTAATCAATAACATCTAATTCCTAGAAAAACAAAATATCAGAATTTATTTAAACTCGTTTTTGTACAAAATTGTACACTCTACCCCTCGGTGCGGGAGAAAGGTGCGGCGAAAATCATAGTTTGGTTCAGTAACGAACAGAAAACTAGTTGCGCTAAAACAGCACGTACTTTCACGCAAAATTACGGGAAAAGTACTCAAATTTTCGAAATCTTTGATATGACCTTATTTCAAAATCTATCTTTAAGGAACAGATTTCCTTAAGGGAAAAATATCTTCATAAATGTAGGCCTAGTTGTAGAAAGACGCCGAAAAAAATATACATTTTTGCAAGTTTCAAAAACTCGGGGTTTTCAATGAACATGAGACCTGCACCATTCTCTTAAACGTTCTTCACACTGTCCAACAACAAAATTTAATCAAAAACGATGGAGCCACGTTTTCGAAAATTCTGAAAATGCCCCAGGTAAAGTGTAAATGTTAAGTACTCCTCCTCCCATGTTCACGGACAGACAGACGTTATGTCATTCAATTTTTCGGTATGAAGGACCCAAAAAACATGGATACTGACTATACCAAGTGTTAGAGGAATTTTTTCCTAAATTTAGCAACTGGATTTATCCAGGGCCCTGTAATAAGAGTTTTTCTGCCGCAAAATCGCCGTTTTTCCGCGCAGCATTACATAATTTTCTCTGTACAATGTAAGCGGTAGCGAGAAAGTAAAAAATGTGTTGTAAAGTGCGAAACAGAACCTGGAAAATTGAGCATCTCAAACCTGGAAAACCGGGAAAAAACCTTGAATTTCAAAAAGCCAGATTGCTGGTCACCCTGATCCGTCCGCAGTTCGTTCGTCCGTTCATTGGTCCATTCGTTCGTCCGTCCCCTCGTTCGTCCGTGCGCAGGTTCGTGCGACCGATCGTCCGTCCGTTCGTTCGCTCGTCCATCTGTTCGCCCGTCCGTTCGTTCGTACTTTTGTTCGTCAGTTCGATTGTCCGTTTGTACGTCCGTTCGTCCGCTTTTTCATCCGTTCGTTCGGTCCTCTGTCCGGTCGTCTGTCCGTTGATCCGTTCGTTCGTCCGTCCGTCCAATTGTCCGTTCGTTCGTTTATTCGTTCGTTCGTCCGTGCTTGTCAGTCCGTTTGTCCGTACGTTAGTTCGAACGCTCGTCCGTCCGTACGCCGTTCGTCCTTCCGTGCGTTCTTCCGCCCTGATACCCGACCGTCCGTTCGTCCATCCGTCCGTTATCCGCTCGTCTGTCCACCTGCCCGCCCGTCCGTCCGTTTACTGCCCGTCCGATCGGTCATTCACCTATCCGTTTGTCCGCTCCTTCCTCCGTTCGTTTGCCCGTCTGTTTTTCCGCTCGTCCGTCCGTTCGTTTTTTCGCCCGTACGTTTTTTGTTACATCCGTTCGTTCCGCCGTCCGTCCGGTAGTCCGTCCGATTGTTCGTGTATCCGTTCGTTCGTTAGTCCGTTTGTCCGTCCGTTAATTTTTTCGTTCATCCGCCCGTCTGTTCCTCAGTCCGTTCGTTCGTCCGTCTGTTCGTTTGTCCGTTCGTCCGTCCATCCATTCGTCCCGCCGTCTTTCGTTTGACCGTTCATTCGTCCCTCCGTTTGTTCGTTCGTCCGTCCGTTGGTTATTTCGTTTGTCCATCCGTCAGTTCTTCCGTCCGTTCGTTCGTCCATCCGTTTTTCGTACGTCCGTTTGTTCGTCCATTCGCGTGTTCTTCCTTTCGTGTGTCCGTTCGCCCGTCCGTTCGTTCATCCGCTCGTTCGTTCGTTTATCCGCTCGTTTGTTCGTTCGTCCGTCCGTTTGTTCGTCGGCCAGTCCGTCCGTGTGTCCGTTCATTTTTCCGTTCCTCCGTCCGTTTGTCCGTCAGTGGTTTCGTTTTGTCCGTCTGTTCATTGTCCGTCAATTCGTTCGTCCATCCGCTCGGTCGTTTGTTCTTCACGTCCGTTCGCCGATCCGTCCGTTCATCCGTCCGTCCGTCCGTTCTTCCTTCGGTGCGTTCGTTCATCAGTCCGTTCAATCCGTCCGTTCACCCATCAGTTCGTTCGTCCATCCGTTTGTCCGTCCGTTATTTCGTTCATTCGTTCGTTCGTCCGTCCTTTCGTTCGCTGTTCGTTCGTCACTACGTCCGACCATCCGTCCGTTCCTTCGACCGTCCGTCCGGTCGTGTCATCCAGCTCGTCGATCCGATCGTCCGTTTGTTCGTCCGTCCGCCGTTCCTTCGTCCGTCCGTTCATTGGTCTGTTCGTTCGTCTGCCCGCCGATTCGTTCGTCTGTACATTCGTTCTTCCCCCGTCCTTAGTTCATCTGTTCGTTCGTCCATCTATGCATCCGTCCGTTCATTCGTCTGTCAGTTCCTTCCTCGACCATCCGTTCGTTCGTTCGTTTATACTTACGTTCGTCAGTTCGATCTTCCGTCCGTCCGTTCGTTCTTCCGTCCGTCCGTTCGACCGTCCGTCCGGTCATTTGTCCTCCAGCTCGTCGATCCGACGTCCGTCCGTTTGTTCGTCTGATCGTTCTTCTCTTCGGCCATTCTCCCGTCCGTTCTTTCTTCCGTTCATTTGTCCGTTCCGTCCCGTTTGTCGATTTATTCGTTCATCAGTTGCTTCGTTCGTTCGTATGTCCGTCGGCCCGTCCGTTCATCGGTTTGTCCGTCCGTTCACCCGTTATTTTGTTCGTTCGTCCGTCTCTTCATTTGTCCGTTCGTTCTTCCGTCCGTTTGTCTGCCGTCCGCCCGTTCTTTCGTTCGTCCGTCCTATGTGTCCGCCCGTTGGTTCGTCCTTTTTTCCTTCTTTAACAGTTCGTTCTTCCGTCCTTCCGTTCGTCGGTCAGTTCGTTCGTCCGTTCGTTCATCCAACCGTTCGTCCGTCTGTTCGTTCGGCTCGTCAGTTTGTTCATCCGTGGGTCCGTCCGTCCCATGTGCCTGTCTGCCCTCCGGGCTGTCCACCGTCTCTACGATCGTCCTTTTTTCGTCCGTCCGTTCATCCTTTGTTCGTTTTGTTCGTCTATCCGTTCGTTCGTCATCTTTCGTCCGTCTGCGTTTGTCCATCCGTTTGTCCCGTTCGTCCGTCCGTCCTTTTCTTTCGTCCGCCCGTTCGTTAGTCTGGTTCGTCCGTCCGTTTGTTCGTCCGTTCGTTCATTCGTCGAATCGTTCGCCCGTTCGTACATCTGTTGGTTCGTCTGATCAGTCTTCTCTTCGGCCATTCCTCCCGTCCGTTCTGTTTTCCGTTAATTTGTCCGTTCGTTTCGTCCGTCCATTTGTCGATTCATTCGTTCATTCGTAAGTGCAACCGTCCATTCGTCTGTTCTTTGGTTAGTTCGTCCGCTGGTCTGTCCGTTCATCCTTCCGTTCGTCGAGCGACGGACCAACACAGGGCGGGCAGACGGACAGAAGCGTTTAGACGGACCGAAACCGAGGCGGTCAGACGGACTGACACGCGAACGGTCAGACGGACCGACACGGAAGGTCAGACAGAAAGACATGGGCCGACGGACGGACAGACACGGGCAGACACACCGACGGTCTGACTGACCAACACGTGGGCGGTCACGCGGACAGTCACACGAACCGACATAGGGCCGGTCTGACAGACAGACTCACGGAAGGCCAGACGGAAAGACATGGGCGGTCAGAAGGACCGACACACCGACGGAAGACACGGGCGGTTTAACGGACTGACACACCGACGGTCTGACTGACCGACACATGGGCGATTACGCGGACCATCAGCCAGACGGACCGACACAGGCTGGTCAGATGGCCCGAAACGAGCGGTCAGACGGACCGACGCAGGGCAGCCAGACCGACAGACAAAAGCGTTTAGAGGGAGAGACACAGGGGTGGTCAAATGGACCGACAAACGAACGGTCGGACGGACCGAAACATAGAAGGCCAGACGGATCTACACACGGAAAGACACATGGGCGGTCGACGAACCGATGCACCGACGAACAGACGGGCAGTTTAAACAGACTCACACACCGACCGCTGACTGACCGACACGAGCGGTCACGCGGACCGTTACCCAGACGGTCAGACGGCCCGCCACACTGACGGTCAGACTGACCGACATGGAGTTAGAGAGCACGAAGCAGGGGCGGTCAGACAGACCGACACAGGACGATCAGACCGACGATCACAAGGACAGACAAGACCGACATAGGACACGGGCGGTCAAACTGCCCGACACGGGGTTTGCAGACGGCCAAAGCAGGGGCGGTCAGACGGACCGACATAGGGCGGTCACAAGAACAGACAGTGGGAATCAGACGGACAGACACGTGGTCAGATCGACGGACACACGGAAGACCAAACGGACCGACAGACGGAAAGACACATGGACGGTCAGACAGACCGACCGACTGACACGAGCGGTTTAACGGAGCGACACAGTCTGACTGACCGACACGTGGGCAGACGGTCACGCGGACAGTTACTCAGACCTACCGACACACGCAGTCAGATGGCCCGACAGAGGGCCGTCAGACGGCCCCGACACAGGGCGGTCAGACGGAGAGAAAATAGAGTTTTAGATGGACCGACAGAGGGGCGGTCAGACGATGCGACATGGGGATAGTGCGACGGCACGAAGCAGGAGCAGTCGGACAGACCGACGCAGGGCGGACAGACAAGAGCGTTTAGAAGGACCGACAGAGGGCAGTTTTGACGGACTGACATGGGCGGTCAGACGGACAGACAAAATCGCTAAGACGGTACGGCACGGGCGGTCAGGCGGACCGACATGGTGTTAGACGGCACGATGCAGGATCAGTCAGACGGACAGACAACGTTTAGACGGTCGACAGAGAGGCGGTCTGCCGGACCGACAAACGAAGGGTCTGACGAATCGACATGGCAGGCAAGACAGACGACACACGGAAGTTCAGGACGGAAAGACACAAGGGCGGTCCGAAGGACCGACAAGCAAGACGGACAGACAAGCAGTTTAGCGGACCGAGATACCGACGGTCTGTCTGACTGACACATGGGCGGTCACGTGGTCCTTCACCTGACGGTCAGACGGTCCGACACAGGGCAGTAGACGGCCCCCACACAAAGACGGTCAGACAGACCAAAACGGTTTAGTGAAACGGCCCGACGCTGTGGCGTTCAGACGGAACGAAACAGGGCGGTCAGACGGACAAACCAAAGCGTGTAGACGCACAGACAGGGGTGGTCGATCGGACCGAAGTAGGACCGAATCGGACAGTTCATTCAGACGGCCCTAAGCTGTGGCGGTCAGACCACCCTTTATCGGTCTGATAAAGGGTGATAATTGGGACAGACAAATGGACCAATGCAGGGGTGGTCAGACGGACCGGCAAGGGTTAATCAGACGGGCCGAAGCAGTGGCCGTCAGACGGACAGAAAAAGTTTAGACGGACCGACCTAGGGGCGGTCCGACGGACCGACATACAGAATGTCGGAAAGGGACATGGGCGGTCAGACGGACCGACACACCGAAGGACGGTTTAACGCACCGACACACCGACGTTCTGACTGACCGACACGTGAGCAGTCACGCGGGACCGTCACCTAGACTCACCAACACACGGACAGTCAGATGGCCCAACACACGGCCGGTCAGACGGGCCTAATCAGGGGCGGTCAGACATACCGACACATTGCAGTCAGACGGACACTCAAAAACTTTTAGACGGACCGAAAGAGGGGCCATCAGACGGACCGACATCGGTAGACAGCCCGAAGCGGGTACGGTCAGACGGACCAACACAGGACTGTCGGACGAACAGACGAATGCGTTTAGACGGACCGACAGAGGGGCGGTCAGATGACCCGACACACCGACGGACAGACACGGGCGGTTTTAACGGACCGACACATTGACAGACCGAGACGGACAGTCAGACTGACATACACAGGGTCGGTCAGACGGCCCGACAAGGCGGTACGACATGGGGTTAGTAAGACGACCCGAAGTACGGTCAGATGGACCCACACATTGCAATCAGACGGACAGACAAAAGCGTTTAGACGGACCGACAGAGGGCGGTCAGAGGGACCGACATGAAGTTACACGGTCCGAAGCGGGGGCGGTCAGATGGACTGACAAGCGTTTTGACGGACCGACAAAGGGGCGTCGGACGTACCGACACAAGATCAGACGGCAAGACATAGGTGGTCAGACAGACCGACACACTGACGGACAGACACGGGCGTTAAACGTACCGACACACCGTCTGACTGACTGACAGATGGCGGTCACGCGGACCGACACAGGGCGGTTGAGACGGCACAACACAAAGACGGTCAGACTGACCGGCATTGGGTTAGTCAGACGGTGTGTCAGCCGTCAGGCGGACCGATACGGCTGTGAAACGGACAGACAAAAGCGTTTAGAAGGACCCTCAGAAGGGTGGTCAGACGGACAGACAAAACCGTTAGACGGACCGACACGGGCGGTCTGATGGACCGACAAACGAACGGTCTGACGGATCAACACACGGAACGCAAGGCGGACCGACGCGGAAGGTCAGACGGAAAGAGACATGGGCATTCAGATGGAGCAACGGACAGACACGGGCGGTTTTAACGGACCGATACACCGACGGTCTGTCTGACCGACATATGGGCGGTAACGTGGGCCATCACCTAGAGGATCAGACGGACCGACACACGGACAGTGAGACGGATCGACAATGGGCCGATTAGACGGCCCGACACAGACGGTCAGACGACGACGGTGGGGTTAGACGGCCCGTAGCAGTGGCGACATGGGTTAGACGGCCCGTAACAGTGGCGGTCAGACGGACCGACAATGGGTGGTCAGAAAGCGGTGGTCTAAAAGCGATTAGACGGAGCGACACACGGTAGGTTAGTCGGAAAGATACATGGGAGGTCAGACAGACCGACTCACCGACGGACAGACACAGGTGGTGTAACGGACCGACATACCATGGTCTAACTGACCGACACATGGGCGATCACGTGGACCGTCTTTCAGACGGGCCGACACATGGGCAGACGGACCGACACAAAGCCGGTCAGACGGCTGGCACACATGGACAGGCGGACTGACAATAGCGTTTAGACGGACCGACATAAGGGGTGGTCTGACGGACAGACACGAAAGGTTAGACGGACCAACACACGGAGGGTCAGACGGAAAACACATGGGCGGTCAGATGGACCGGCATGGGTTTAGTCAGACGGCCCGAAGCAGGTCGGTCAGACGGCCTGACACAATGCTGTCAGACGGACAGACGCGTTTAAACGGATAGACAGGGGCGGTCAAACGGACAAAACAAGGGTTATTCAGACGGCCCGATGAGGGGACGGTCAGACGGCCCGACAGAGTGGTCAGACGGACAAAAGCGTTTAAACGGACCGACGAAGGGCGGTCAGAGGGACTGATACACAAACGGTCAGACGGACCGACACACGGAAGACCAGGCGGACCAACATACAGGTCGGACGGAAAGTCACAGGCGGTCAGGCGGACAGACACAGGCGGTTAACAGAACGATACACCGACGGTCTGACTGATCAACACATGGGCGGTCAGACGGACCGACACACGGACAGTAAGACGGACCTGCACGGCCGGCAAGACCGCCAGACACAGACGGTCAGACGGACCGACATTTGGTTAGTCAGACGGCCGAAGCAGGGCCGGTCAGACGGACCGAAAAAAGCGTTGACGGACCGACCCAGTGGCGGTCAGACGTACCGACACACGAACGGTCAGACGGACCGACACACGGACAGACGTAAAGACACATGGGTGGTCAGACGGACGGACACACCGACGGACAGACACGGGCGGTTAAACGTACCGACACACCGTCTGTCTGACCGACTGATGGGCGGTCACGCGGACCGTCACCCAGACGGACCGACACGAGCGGTCAGCCGGACTGGGCGTAAGATGGACCGACAAACGGACAGACGGACTGACACGGGCGGTGTTACGGACCGACATACGGGTGGTGAGACGGACCAACAAAGGAACGGTCAGACGGACCGAAACTGGGGCGGTCAGACGACACACAGAAGCGTTCAGACGGACCGACACGGGCGGTTTAACGGACACTCGGACCGACACAGAGTTGTGTAGACGGACACACATGAGTGGTCAGACGGACCTACACACGGACAATTAGGCGGACCAAAACACAGGTTGTCAGGCGGACAAATCACGGACGGTTAGACGGACCGACACACCGGTGGTCAGGCGGATGGAGGCGTGGGCGGTCAGATGGAAAGACACACGTGCGGTCCAACGGACCGACACCCGACGGTTGGACACACGGACAATCTGACGGTCTTTGACGGTCGAAAGGTCAGACGGACCGCCGCAGGGACGGTAAGACCGACCACATTGGCGGTCAGACGGACCCACACATGGACGGTCAGACGGACCGATCACCGACGCACCGGCGGTCAGACGGACCGACGTGCGTACGGTCACACAGATCCACACACGGCCAGACGGACCGATACTCGGGCGGTCAGATGGAAAGACAGTCGGACCAACACAGACGGACCGACACACGGAAGGTTAGACGGACCGACACGGACGGTCAGGCGGACCAAAACACGGACGGTCAGACGGACCGCCGCGGACGAATGGAGGGACGAACCAATCATGCGGATGGAGTGACGAATGAATTAACGAACGGACAAACAAACGTACGGACAAAGGAACGGACAGACGAACAGACGGGCAAACGAACGACGGACGCACGCACAAACTAACGGACGATTGGACCGATGGACGAACGATGGACCGATGGACGAACTGGTCCGGTCGGACGACCGGATGGACAAACGAACGAACGGACATAAACGAAAGGTTGAATACACGGGTGAACGAACGGACGAAGAGACGAACCAACGGAAAACTAACCTACGAACGGACGGACGAACGAACGAACTGACGGACAGGCGAACGGACGAACGAATTGACGGACGGAGGGATGGGCGAACGGACAGAATGACGAACGGACCGACGGACGAAAGGTCGGAAGACAGGCCGGACGGGCGAAGGGACGAGTGGACGAACGAACGGGCGAATTGACGGACGAAAGAACGAACGGGCGGCGGGCGAACGGACAAACGGACGGACGGACGGACGGACGGACGGACGGGCGAACGGAGTAACGAACTGACGAACAAATGAACGGACGGGCTTTTAAAATTAATATTTTCATTCTACTATTAGGGATTAATTAAAATTAAGTAAATGTCAAAAAAAATGTACTTTGGGGGTTAAGATGGCAGCTGGCACGAGTATGTGACAATTCTGAATAGCTACCCATTTCCAAGGAAATAGAAAACTAATACGGGAAAGTCTGTGCCATTCTGTAGCACCACTACTTTGTTTTGAATAAAAGAAATCTTTAGGGTCCCAATTAACTTGGGGCCCAAAGCAAGTTGTGCCTGCCGGTCGTCACTGCAAATTGATGCCATTCATATTGATGATTCAGAATCCATGACGAGAACAGAACGTCAAGAAGGTAGTTTGCAGTATGATAAC